>JAUMGZ010173464.1:0-11777 GCA_032359645.1 Pododesmus macrochisma | reverse complement strand
CCTGTCTGGAGATGTCTTCTGCAAGCTGTGATGGAAACAAAAACATTGTATACAAAGTCAGAAGATTGACCTCCACTAACAGACAAGAAATATTTTAGAGTTTTGCCAACAACGCAGCATAGTTATATGAGCACTTCCTTTGTAGTAATTTAAACACTGTGCTTACTTAGTAAAATAATTGCAATAAGGTGTTTCCAATACCTCAACATATTTTACCTTTCATTTAAATAAATATAAATTTAATTCTGTTCTATGATCCAAAATTTCTGCTTGCTGGGAAATTGTAGGTTTTTTTTCCATAACTCAGTGAAAGCAAGAAGGCTATCACAATCAACAGTTGCCATGGCAACAATAAACTTGACACCAATGACAAATTCCTGAGTTGCACTAAGCCTATACAAATTTTTTTTTGTTATTATTGTCTTAATTTCAAAAGTAAATTTGTAATGCAATGTCTTTTTATGTTCATTTTTAATCAAATCGTAAGGATACTTTTTGCGGTATATTGAGGTATGACACGAAAAAAATGCAAATTCTTTAAAGAACTGCTTCGCAGCTCATAAAGTATGCAGTTTTTCCACACCTCGACAAACTGAAATATCAGATCATTCCTTAATTGATATTACAGAAATCAGAATAGTGATTAGAAAGAGGCGAAACTCATAATCTGACCCTTTTAAATGTCAATCAAACGTTCAAGAGATCATCATACTTACTCTGCCCAGTTGTATGGTGCAGAAGAAGAAATCAAACGTTCAAGAGATCATCATATTTACTCTGCCCAGTTGTATGGTACAGAAGTAGAAATCAAACATTCAAGAGATCGTCATATTTAATCTGCCAAGTTATATGGTGCAGAAGTAGAAATCAAACGTTCAAGAGATCGCCATATTTACTTTGCCCAGTTGTATGGTACAGAAGTAGAAATCAAACATTCAAGAGATCGTCATATTTAATCTACCCAGTTGTATGGTACAGCAGAAGAAATCAAACATTCAAAAGATTGTCATATTTAATCTGCCCAGTTATTAGTGTAGTAGAAGAAAGCTCCTTGTAAACACAGCAGAATAAATATTCAATGATGCATTATCAACACTATTCAAAAGAACTGTGAGATTGATAAAATAACCGCTTACCATTCCCTGGACTCTAGCCATTGCCTCTTCTTTGGCTTTCTTTGATTCCATCCTCTCGTTTTCTCTTCCTTCCTGTAACTTGGCAAACTGTTTGATTTTGCGATTTTCTTCCTCCATTCTTTGCCTCTCCAGTATTTTCCATTCTTCCCTTGACTTTTTGAATTCCTCGATGTATTTGACGGTTGACTTCTTTTTGGTCATGGCCAATTCTCTTTCCCTGTGAAATTTAAAGTTATGATGTGAAATTCTAGGAATTAAATCCAATGCTAGTTATTAATTGTGTATACACACTGGTAGCTCAAAATGTTCTAATATCCTCACCATTTGTTCCAATACCACAGAAAATTCTAATATTTAGAACATGGTTATATTGCATTTGAATATCTCGATTGGACTTCCGGTTTATGTGTCTGTCACCAGAAATGTTCTAATCCAATAGAATCATGTTCTAATTATTAGATTTTATGTGGTATTACAACAAATGGCGAGGAAATTTTGGACTACTAGCAGTATATATAAACTGATTTGGGTGGTCAGACAGGAATGATAAAACCATTATTTACAAATTGTTTTATCAGTCTTGTATAGAAAGCATGAGTTATTAAGAGAACATGTGTGTACAATGTACAATTCAGGAATTTCAATTGTTAATTTTTTTATTTCCTATTATTTCACATTGATATCATTTAAAAGGTAATAGAAAATTCTTCCTTTAATTTTTTTCTGAAATTAACATAAAACCTTTTAACAAGGGTAAGAACTTGAATGAATGGGTAGGCAGAGAAAGTATAAATGTTTTTTCAGGCCACTTTTTGTTATCAAAATTTAGATGAGGCAGGGAGGCATTTTTTTTATTATTTTATTTGAAATGATAAATATTTTGATTGAGAAACTTTGAAACCATGGTGTACTTTACATAAACATTGACTTTAATTGTTTATTTCTAGTTTGTCTTGCAATTTAAAATAATACTTGTAAGGAATTAGTACCAACTGAAGATATATTTATATATATTGCATGCAACAGGAATAAAAAAATTCCTCTTTGGCCTAACCTTTGATCCTCCTCGTAGATCTTGCGGACGATCTCGTCGATCATAAGTTTCTCTCTGAGGAACTCTTCGTATGCTTGTTGTTTCTTTTCCTCTTGTTCCTCCAGCTGTCTCTCCAGTTCTTGCTGGTAGCGAATTTGTTCCCGATATTTTTCACGTTCTCGCTGCTTATCAGCATCCATAGCTCTGTCGTGCTCTTCTTTCATGTGACGATTAATATCCGAGTCTTGTTTCTAAAAAAATTATGCAGGGAGACAATTATAAATGGTTCTGCATAGAATATTAATTAACTTATATGAAGATTAATATCCGAGTCTTGTTTCTAAAAAATTATGCAGGGAGACAATTATTTTTGATTCTGTGTAGAACATTTATTAACTATGTTTAAATAATAAGGGATTATAAGCTTTACAACATAAAGCTTGAATGCAAAATAGACAGTTACTCCACATATCTCTTTAAAATAGAATTCAATAGCATGCTCATCACATATGATACTGTTTTAAATAAGAACTGTTGCACTAAATATAGCATGTTTAATAAATATCATTTTTAATAGGATATTCAGTCAGGGATTCCACATTCCTGTTTTTCTGTCAATTTTCACTATGGATGTGATATGGTCATCTGTTTAACTTACATTATACTACAAGTGTAAAGTCCAAACAGTTTAATTAACCCACAGTTCATACATATTAAGCTATTTACCATTTTGTCATATTTCAGTGCCTCTTTCTCTGCTATTTGTGCTGTTCTCTCTTTGTTCATGTAGGCTGCTTTCAATTTTGATTCTAATTCCCTTAGTTCTAAACTGTAAAATAATAAAACACTTTATTTCCCTTAATTCTAAACTGTAAGATAATAAAACACTTTATTTCCCTTAATTCTAAACTGTAAAATAATAAAACACTTTAATATTCCCGTACTTCCTTTATCAGGAATATAAAAATTAAAAACTAAGATTTTTTAAGATCTACATTAATTTCTTTGTTTTGGAGTAAAGAATTTTTTCTAAATTTTAAATCTGATAATAAATTTATACATTGCATATATTGATCAACTTAAAAATTGTAATTTAAACATTTTATAACACTGCTTATTTAAATCTTTTTAAATGAATAAGTTTCTATAAACTTGACCAAAATCACACTTCATATACAAAAATCTGTCAGATACATCCATGCATAAGTCAACTTTACTTATTCACACAGAACAATTTTTCAGCTTTTCTTTGTTACCATGGTTACCTGGACTCTCTGATTTGTTGCCTCATTTTTTCGTCTCTGACAGAGTCAAGTTTTCTACGTTCCATTTCCATGGCAAGTCTCTCTTCCTGATGAGTCTGTTCCTCGTGTATCAAACGATCTCTCTGTGCCTAAAATCAAAAGTATCACCTATCATGCCTATAGGTACTAATAAAAGTGTGGAGAAGAATTACAAAATGGTTAAATAAGTAGCATTCTTATTTTTAAGAGAAGACCAAGGATTAGGTAAATCTGATAAAGTAGTGATAAACAGAAACAATATTCTATATATTTTAGTCAATCAAGTATAAATCAATTTCTCTGGGTCTTATCTTTGCTACTAATCTTTGCACACAGGATATATTCTCTGTAGCAAAGGAATTTAAATACTACATAAAGTTTTAGCTCTTTCATTCTTCAAACATACAAACAATGATTAATTGGTCTTAATATTCAACACCTTCAATCGTAATGGACTCTTCCATATCCTGCTTTCTTACCTTCATAATAGACTCCGCCATTTCCTGCTCTTTCTTCTCGACCATCATCTGTCTGATGTACCTTTTGTTTTCCAGTTTCTCTGCATTTGCCAAGTTTGCTACCAACAGTTTCTCAGAATCTAGAAGGCGAAGTGTGTCCTCTCGCAGCTCTTCATGTCTACGTGACTGTTCAAGCTGGCGTTGCCGCTCGTGGGCCGTCAAGTTTCGCCTCACGGTTGTCTGTTGAATAAATAAATCATGCTTCAAAATTCATGCCATTGGGAGCTAAATGGAAGTTGTACCCTGCAGGATTATCTATTCTCAAGATCGAGGTCATTGTTTTGGCTGTTGAATTATGCACCAGCTAACCATAAGAAGGCAAAATATTTATAAAAAAAAAAAAAAATTATGACCTGTGAACTAATGCTGAAAATCTGGAAATCAATGGCATACGCTACAACAGGAAAATTTTGTAACCAGCAAGAATGCACAGGTTTAAATATCAGCATATTAAAAGCATCAAATTTATGATCCGTATATAAACTCAAATATATCGTCCGTGATTCTAGCTTCTGTGGAAGCTCTTCGATGTTCTATTTCAATCTCATACGTGATATTTCATACCAAACGGAGAGCTTCCGTCAACCTATATATTAGAGTCATGTCTGAAAATCAACCTGGGGAAGGTTAATTGGGAAACCAACTCACTTTGGCGAAGGAAAGATGATTGTTACTGGCAAACATAAATTGACACCTGTCTGGACTCAAACACAGGTAAATTTCCAATCACTTTTAATTTGCCGTTTCACTTTTGAAACATATCTATGTTTTAGAAATTAAATCGACCATTGAAAAAGCTATAATTTTTACGCCATTGACCACAAAAAATGTGCCACACCTGCATATGCACTCCTGCGAATTCACATCCTTCTAATGGTGGAGTTTACAAAATCCTAAGGAATTTTCAAAAGTTGCTAGAATTTCTAAAGCATTAATTTATCTATAAAGTTGAATAGCGAAGTGATTGGGAATTTACCTTTTGAAGTGAGGTATCTGATGATGTCCCAACCTTCTCCAGGTTGATTTTTAGACATGACTATATAGCGGGCAGGCACTTGCTCAATTGTAGTAATATCCTCAATGACCTCATAACAAACATGACAAATCAACATTTGTCTATGATGACTTGATGTTTGTTTTATTGGGATTTAACATCACTTCAACTCATGTATATACTGTATGTCATACTGAGACGATGTCTGTTTGTAACAGTGCACACTTATGGCAACTTTATAGTGCTGTCGCACTGAAATATCATGCAAATTATAGTCGTTTCAGCACCTAGTTTTTTCGGTACCTACAAAAGTCATTCCGGCACCTCATTGGTTGTTTCAGCACTAATTATATAAGCATGCAAAATTAAAGAATTTAATGTAAATTTCGGTTATTTAAATGACCAAAATGAATGTTAATTAACAAACAAGAGTTTGTTGTGCACCATGTTACTCTTAGCCTCATTGAACAATACACAAGGTGTTACGAGTACAATTATAGTCTGGTTCCTGTAGTGTTTGTTTTTTTACAATAGGGGACATGGCTTGATTACTAACACAACAACAATAGGGTACTGGGTAAGGTGTTTCTTACTTGTACCCCACCGCTGGATGGCCATCTAGCTAGTTTTGTTGCAGTGTGAACAAGAGGGATTAAGTTATAGACTAGTTTGAATTGTATGGTGCAAATAATATTACAAAAACAACACTTTTATTTTTAATTAATGTAATCTGTCGATGTGTTTTAGTAGTGCAGCCTTTTATCGCCTTCATCTTTTGTAAGTAAAGTAGAAAATTATAAAAGTTAATGCAGGTGACGAAACGACCAAAAAGACGCTGAAATAACCAAAAACCAGGAGCCAAAACAACCTAATAAGAAGGTGCCGAAACGACCTGATACCTCAGATAAAAAGAGGTGATTTGCAGTATAAAGGAAGAAGAAGAAGAACAAGCAATGCTGAGCATTAAGAATGGGATGAGAAGCCAATATTCATTTTTACGTCCTATGCTTTAGGATTCAAACCCCGGCTGGGATTGCAACACCAGCCTTCCAGCACGAAGGGAACGCTCTACATCTGAGCCACTGTGCAGGTTTATTTGAGTTTGAACCTGTACATGTACAAGTACCGTAACTGTTGAAACTGACATCAAAATTCACATTTTACCATTGTAAACAACAATTTTGACCCTGAACAATACAGTGTAACCAACTGTGAGTTAATTAATCAAGTTTTGAAACTATTTTTCAATATATTTTCATCTTGTTTTATGTCTTAACCAATCTCTGAACTCTTACCATTTTTCTGTTTTTATGCTCAGCCCAAGACACAAATATCACAATTTCCTTTGAGCACTCCGATGGCCGCCACCTTGTGTCGTTGTTGACGGTTCTTGGTGACAACTGTTGCTAGGGTGAACTGGATAGTAATTTGAAAATTCTTATTGTTGTCATATTCATAAAGGCTATATTTATTATTTTCGCGATAAAAATACACTATATTGTATTAAATCTTTTAAATTCTAGTCGAAAATGAAGAGTAAAATTAATATAATTTCAAGAAATAGATTTTTATTAGATTTTCAATACACACCTTACAAATTCAGAATGGACCCGTCTAAAATATCACAGTCCTGCAGTGAATAAAGTAAGGAAATAGGAAAATGAATAAAATTATTGTATGTATATTGTTTAACGTTCGTAGTAAAGCAAATTTATTCTCAAAATGTGTTGGTTTTTTTTAATATTTTTTCAGCCTTGGTGAAAATTACTTAAATTACTGTATCGGTGGGTAAAGTTAGAGGAATTCCGGGAGAGAACAGCGTACCTGAATCATCTCAAAATTTACAGAATTGAATCCGCTTGAATCTTGATAATCCGAAGATTATTACGGTTTTCATATCGTAAGATACATCAACAGATTCATCTTAATTTTAAATATTGTTATATTTCATAGGTATTCCATTGATAAAGATCAAGTCAAACGTTTATGTTTTGTAGGCGGTCTCCGGACTTATCCCTTTTGTTGACGTTAAAATGTAAACATTAATTTTTGATCGATAGAAATCTAATGCTACTACCGTATTCACACTTAAAAGAATTGAAGATAATTGTAAAATGTGATAACCTATTTGAATACCATCCTCTCTTTTATTTTTTTATATTTAAAACGGTGATTTATATGGATATTTTAAAATTTGGTACCAACCGGGGCTTGGCATTATCAACATTCCAAATCATTTCGAACATTTCTACCTAAAAAGAAACAGCACGGTAGCTCAGTCTGTAGAATATTTGCTTTGATCTGGTATACTAGTGCTAGAATCCCAGTTGGGGTTATCTTGGTTGCGTCAAAACCTAAAGTGGCTAAACGTATAAATTGGGCAGTCTTCTTGCTCACTGCTAAGCGCTCGGCATTAAAGAGTAGGAGGTGTCGGAATAATTTGACTGAATGAATATTCATACCAATGTGCCCACGGCATAATATGTTGGTGAGACTCAACAGCCTTAAAAAGTCGCCATAATTGGCCACTGTCACAAGCAGACACTGTCTCATGATAGACCTATAGATAAGTTATAGGGATGTAAAACCCAAATAAAACGAACAAAAAGTACTTATAAGAAAGTTCGACACCTATAGGTGACATTCATTCAGTTATTTTTAAACTGTGGTTATAACCATTAACTGATTTTGTATGGTAGTCCTACCCAGTCGGCAACGTTGGGCACTAGTCCGATGTCCACGACTAGTAAAATTTGGTTATTCAATTCTGCTATATATATATCGTATAAAAGATTATATCATTTTGCTTGTTCTGACTAGTGCTCAGAAAACAGCCAAGACATCTTACCTGGGCTAAAAAATGATAAATTTTCCAATCAATTTACCGTTTCACTTGTAAAAAATATATGCCGTACATGTTTTAGAAATTTGAACAACTTTTGAAAAATCTACATTTTTACTACAGATCGCCATTGACAATGAAAAAACTGGCTTCAGCGCATGTGCACTGCTCACATCCCACTTATGGAATTTTCAAAAGTAGCTAATTTCTAAAACATGGATATCAAGTGAAAATGCAAATCGATTGGAGATTTATATTTTTTTAAGCCCAGTTACGTGTCTTTATGTTTCTGACAAGATCAATCCAATATGTATGGCTGAAGCGAGGTGGTTTCCCAACCGTCCCCATGTTAATTTTTCAGAGTTGAATACTGTTATATATAGTAGGTGGTCAGAAGCTCTCTGTGCACTTTAAAATATTCAATTTGATAATAAAATGTTGGAAAGGTTCCACAGACTCTAGTCCAAAGTTAATATTAGGCATGTTATAATTGTCACCCAGTGTTAACAACTTAACTACAGCTTGTATTGTAAGATAAATCCGTTAGCTTGATCGGTAAAGTGTTGGACTCCTAACCTAGGGGTCCCAGGTTCGAATCTCTGCAGAGTCAGTTGTATTTTTCTGCCTCTGTTACATAATTAACTTTCGGAACTACCTTTTTGTACCTGAACAGTTTATCAATATATTGATTATTCTATCCCCTTTTAAATCTATACGATTTTAGAATAAGAATTACAACTAGTCTCAAGATTTACTGAAAGTCGGTAAAGCATACGACAACTCTCATTTAAAACAATTCTTTTATTTCAGTACACAAGACAAGTCAAGAATTCAAGATGTCAAACGTACCAGCAAAAATTGTGCTGAAAAGCGCTACAAAGATGTCGTTAAACGATAGGTGAGGATACATGCCATCTGTGTGGAATGGTGCTTTAGTCCATGCAGTCAATGTTGGGCAAGTGCTTGAAACCACATGAAGAAGTATGGACTGGTTCAAACGTACCCCTGTCCGCAGAGAAGGGGAGATAACTAGGGAGGAAAGATAATTATGGCATATGCCATAAAATATTGTATGCAATGTGTTGTTCCAAACGGAATACACACTCTGTCATACATTTTACCATGTATGGTAAAAAGGTGAAAATGTGAAGAAAAAAGTTCACATAAAAATGTGACAAAAATATTCACATCAAAATGTGAAGAAAAAAAGTTCACATCAAAAGATGAAGAAAAAAAAGTTCACAGAAAAATGAGAAAATGCATTGTAATGAAAATTACACATGAAGTGTTAAGCATGTGCAATCAAAATTCACCTGAATAGAATACAGAAAATGTTGCATGCATTCTCTGAAAATGAAAAAGAAAAATGTCCATCTTTTCTAATCTTCAAAATTTCTTGCAATTTTGCATATTCAGTGGAAGTTTTCTGATTCAAATATGCTTCTTTAGATTGTAGCTTACACTCAAGTATATATTCACATTAAAATGTTATATAAACTGCATTGTGACTTGCTTTAATACAAGTGGAATTAATATACAGTTTGAACAAACTCTTGTACATCTTTCATTGCCCACAATCATTATCTTATTTCTTGTGTATATTGTCTATACTTCGGATACTTCCGTTCCAATTGTGTTGTATTTATCATGCCTCTACTTAACTTACATTTTTGGTTTCAACTAATTTGAATTCCTACAGCAAACAATAACCTTTAACCTCTTGATCTTTACACATCTTTAGTCATGACCTCCCATAACCTGCTGACCTTTTGAGGCCAGTGGTAAGAGCTATGGGCATGATGCCTTTAACTGAATCTTTGGATGTCTTTTCTTTCTTTTTCTTACAGAGCCTTTGGCTTTATTGCAATTTACAAAATTGCCAAATTGCCTACGGGTATTCTATCTTTTTTCTCCAATCTTTATTTTCAAACCAATTTCTGATTTATTCGCTTTATTTTTTACTTGCATTTCTCTTCACAAGTAAAACACTACCTATTGTCACAATCATATATACTTAGCTTTTAAACAGAGGAAAGCATTTAATACCTGTTTAGACTCGGTGTAAATCTTTCTCCATCTGTATGATCATGGTGTTTACTGCTGACAAGGACAGATTTTCCAATATGGAAGTCCAGAGAGAAGCATTTAATGAATTCCAATTTAGGATCTGTGTTAGTCTTTGTCATCTGTATGATCCTGGTTTTTACTGTTGTCAAGAACAGGGTTTTCCAACACAGTGGTCCAGAGGAAAGCATTTGATAAGTTCCTGTACATGTTTAAACTCTCTGTAATCTTTCTCATCTGTCATGTCTGTAGGATTCTGGTTTTTACTGCTGTTTTCAAACACAGCCGTCCAGAGGAATGCATTTGACCAATTCGTAGTTTGACTCTCTATCAATCTAATTTATGGGCTTTACTGTTTTGGATAGAGGATAAGTCTATTAAAGTATTTCCATGAAATTCGCTTCAGAATTTGAAGTTTTCTTTGATCGGAAGATAATATCCGGTTTTACAACAATAAGTTGTCTTGTCTCCCCTGCCTGACAGTTTAACAGCATTTCCGGTAGAATACATAATACCCGAGAATAAAAGAGTAAATATTTTTTCTCAGTTTGAACATTTTACATGAAAAAAATCCCAATCCACTGGACTCTGGCATGGACCCAGTTGAAAAAGAGTAAGCAATCCCTGTCTTTTAGAGTTGAGGTCCATTATAGTCATATTAACACTACTTTCTTGTTAGGATTTTTGCATATATTTTTCAGAGGTCCATCATCCTAGAACATTTAGAACTTGTTCCTTGATAATATTTGTTGGTAAATGTTTTAGAATCTTTAATAATGATATGTATGTATCCAGAATTTGAAGTTTTACGAATTATCATTCTAGAGCCTTGTTCCCATAAGTATTAGGGTGAACACTATTTTCCAGAGGTCCATCATCCTAGAACATTTAGAACTTCTTCCTTGATAATATTTGTCGGTAATTTGTTTTAGAATCTTTAATCATGATATGTGCATCCTAAATTTGAAGTTTGACAAAAATCATTAATATTCTAGAGCTTTGTTCCCGAAAGTATTGGGGTGCATAGTATTTTCCAGAGATGAGGTCCATCGTTTCAGCTCTTTGTACTTGACAGTATGGGCACCATTGGTGTAAAGTACAAAATTTACTAGTACTGAGGTCCATCTGATTACCAATATGATCTATGTTTAAACTAGATGTTTATTAAAGAGCCAGTTGTATTATGCATGCTATATTGCTATACAATGATTCCATCTCTGTCGTAGCACAACCAATCATTGCATGGAGCTTAATACAAACAAATTACCTCTCAATACTACTCCTAACACGGGCCGCTTGTCAGTCGATTTTCTATTGAACATTAAATATTACTTGGTGGATGTCGGAGGAATCTTGTCGCATTAAACTTCCAACTTTGTTGGAGTACTCTCAATGCCATCTTTTCTTTAATTCTCAAAACTCTTTTATGTCGATGAAAAACTTCTGTAGCCTTTAACAGCTTTGTTCTCACAAAAGTAAGACCACTATATATCCACTCAAAGCAGTCACTGATTAAAATGCAGACAAAATGGCAGTCTGGTATGACAAAATCAATGCAATTATACTTTCCTCCCTATGAAGATTCACAACAATACAGAACACCAAACCAGCTGCCACGGCAACCGTGCCCAACATCCGCGCCAAGATGGCCGCCCAGCAACAAGCTACTGTAGCCAATCGTAGACTGGCCATGCAAATGGCAAACCGACCTACAGTGCAGGCAGCACTTAAGCTGAAAAACAAGGTGGGTAACTCATATTTGTTTTTAGGTCACCTGAACTATGTTCATGGTGACCTATTGCCATAGCCTTTTGTCCGTCGTCGTGCGTAAACTTTTCCTTGTGAACACGATAACTTGAGTAAATGTTAACCGAGTTTGATGAAACTTTGTATGCAGCCATATATCA
>JAUMGZ010173453.1:0-14724 GCA_032359645.1 Pododesmus macrochisma | reverse complement strand
ATCAAACTTTTCTGACTTAAGATTTTAATAAAATTAGATTTAATAATTCAAGAAAATGCATGAAGTAAAAAATGGATTTATAATGCAAATAGTAATTAGTACAAAGCTCTGATTCATAATTTTGTGTACTCTATATATTGAATGGTAACATTTAAAACAAACTTGAATCCTAATGTGTTACAATAGTTATTTAAGATGCTTAGATATATTCATACAAGCTTTAAATGTTAAACTTTATTTAAAGACTTTTTTTTAAATATCAGTGAAAATTTCTAATATACAAATTTCCGGTGAACAAGCTTTCTTTTAAAGAAATATGACACCTATCAATCTTTACAAAAAAATATTGACAATTTTATTCATGAAAAATTTAAAGACTGTGGACAATGTGAATGTACATGTATGATTACAAACATGATTTCATAATTGTTTGTTTTCATATATGTGTTTATACAAACTTAAGTTAATCCAAGTACAGGGACGTACTATAATGTATATTTAATACTTACCATCTGGGTAGGATTTTATCTGGTTTGTGTAGAATGATAAATTGTCTTTCTGGTTTAATCTGTCTTTTTTACCCTAAAAGATAAGATACATTAAAGTATAGGTCAGGCCTAGTAGTACACAGACTCATTGTGTACTCACCCACACATAATTAACTAAACACTCACACTAGGTGGAAGAAAAATATATAGATGAAAAGATACAAATGTATAAGGACTGATAAAGCTTTTGAATCATTTTGACTAATGTGTTTTGAGATTTCCTATATTTGTATAAATACAATGTTGTTTGTTTCTATTATAGTCTTGTAAATATTGATGCAAAAAATACTTATCTCTGTGATAGAAATGAGAATAATAATCTTTCTAGAAGTAAACAAATTACATGAATATACATAACTTGATTTATATTATTGTCAAAGGTATTTATAAATGCCTTCACAATATGCATTTCTATGCATCTAAAATGAAGCATGCAATCCTTTTACAAATTCTGTGAACATTTTACACAAAAGATATTTCTACACATTTTTAATGACAAGAATGTCCTTTCAGTACAACTTCAATGGTGAATTTATGCATTTTATATGTACTGATTTTAGTTAAACATTGTGTAAGTGATCATTACTTTGCTCGATACAAATTTTCTGATTATTTTTCATTAAGTCACTACTGGTATTGTAACACACTGCATAACAAATTCATCTAACTGAAAATCCATAATATGTACCGGTAAAGTCGGTGCCTTTAACTTTTTCAAGCACTAGTCTGAACCAGCCAAAATGGATATTTTAATTTACTATACAATATATAGCAGAATTAAAGAAAATTTCACTAGTCCGAACTAAATTTTACTAGTCGTGGGCATTGGACTAGTGCCTAACATCGCAGACTGCCGGTATGTTACTAAGATACACTTAATAACAGGAACAATAACTCAGAAAAATATTAGGTCACTGTATGACAATTTATAACCAATGGTATTGCAGCTTTTTTTTCTGCAGTGGGATATTTAATTTATGTTTATTGTTTCAGTTTCTTCAACCCTCAAAGAACTTAATGCAATTGATTCTCAATACCTTACATGTGTATGATCATAACAGTTTTAAAGTAATACAGAGCACACCCATTCTAATCAATCTTCAATCTCTATTGCCATTTTTACATGAAACAAATCTCTCAATATATATATATATACAAAATACACAAATCACTGCAAGTCAGAGCAGAAATATGGTTTAACATGTATGATAACATACAGGATATCCATTCCTGTACTGTTCTGTGTCTTTATCACTCCACTTTCTAAAGAAACTCTGATTGTATCTGAATCTGCCTCCCCGAGAACTTCGAGTCTGAAAAATGAAGTTTTTGTTTAAGTTTTTATAGGGTTCAAAGGTCTTAAAAATGTTTTATAAAAGTTGAAGAATGTCTTTTTATGCACTGTTAGTTTAAGTCAATCTTATTTGTCTTAATTTGTGACTGTATTGGTTTTTGGACAAGCTGGTCTGAGTTGTCTTTGTCTTTCTGTACAAGGTATGAGTCATCTTAAATTATGGTCTGGCTTAAGCTTATCTTATGTTTGCCTAAGTAGTCTTCATCAGAGTTGTCTTTGTTGCGAGTTGACACTGCTGTCTCTAAAGTAAAGGGGGAAAATGTCAACCAGTGTTATTGACTTTACTAAAGTGTGTACTGTAGGATTTATACTTTAGCAAAATTGGCAGAGAGTTCAACTCCTGAATACCAGTCGATCATTCTGTACCATCATCAATCCATACTAGTCAATCTGTACCAAGGATTAAAGTTGTGCAGTACCAGAGTATTAAATATATATCTAACTCTGTTACATTCACATTTTGTCTGTAAAGTTTACATGTTTTGGCAATAGAATCATCAATATAAATAGCAACTGGCCTGCGTTTACCCAGAACCCTATCACCTGACAGGTTTCTACTAGTACTTTCTGTCAACGTTTTTTTTTAAGAAATCAACAACACAGTAAATGTTTACTTACAGGGCCATGCAGATACATATATTGTCAACTGGGGAAAGATGTTTGTCTACCCAAGTGCTCTTTTGTGATCAAACCTATTTACGGTTAAACTGTAGTACTATTTCACATTATTGCACAATGTTATGACGACAAATTCAGTCATGTAAAAAGGGGCGACTTATTTCCAAACTGCCATGTGTTGTTGTATTATTAAAAATATGTCAGTAGCTAGTAGCATCTTGATAAATTACTGTCATTCTGATCAACTAACTATATGGTATCTATGCCACAATTAACCATGTTATCATTTTGTTTTGTATAACTGATGATTTTTGTTGTTTTTTAATTTTTGTATACCAGGGTCCATGATTGGCTCAATAAAATATTCTATTCTACATTTACAAGTTGAAAAATGATTGATGTCTATTTCCTACCAAAAAGGTTTAAGAGATCGCTTATTACTTAGAATTATTGGACTTTATACACTGTTTATAAAACTCATGTTCACTTCACCGTAAATCGAAAGTAGAAATGATTTTACAGAGATCGTATTGTGCCGACAACATGAACTCACCGATCGTTTTCCATTGCTATCTATATCCATATTATTCCCCATTGTTGTTTGTCTTAGTTTAGTCCCGTTCTTTGTCGTTGAACGTGTGTTAGATGACGATTTTGAGTCTCTCGATTTTGACATTATGCCATTTATGGTGCAATTTGAAAACGGAAGTAAATAGATGAGTTGGGTGCGTTCGAATAAATCGTCTCTCAAACACGCGGATTTGGAACACCCTTTTTAGCAGCAGTAACTTTTGAAGAGTATTGTAAACCCTCTTGCAGGTAGAGCAATAGTATAATTAATTCACAGAGACTCTTTGTTTGAGGATGTGAAAAAGATGTTGAAAGCTCTTAAATTGATGCATTCTACCAAAAAAATGATTTTATGACAATAATGTGACTCATAATATCTTTGTTTGTTTATCTAAAGCTGACTTTCCTTCAGAAAAGTAAGGGAAGGAGGCTAAGGCTGGGTTTTTTTTTGGTCCATTTGGTAAAGGTCCAAGGTTGACTTTTATCACAGAAATGCAATTTATCCGTCTATGTCCGAGTTTCCGTCTACCCGCTTTTATTTCTCCCGCACAAGCAATACATAAAAGCGGGCAGAAAGTCAGAGGAAACTCTGACTACAGTCTGTCCATCCAGCTTAACCTTTTCTCTTTTCGACTTCTCTCATACAATGCAATATTTAGACCATTTATTTCAATGAAACTTGATAGGAAGCATCCCCAGGGGAGGGGATTCAGATTTGTTCTAATGAAGTGATTCGGCCCAAAGGGGTTGCAACTAGGGGGCCAAAATGGAGAAAATTTTACAAAATTTCACCAACAATAAAATTTAAGTAGAAACTTATACTTTAAATTTTGTATTTTGTAACCTGTGCATACATGAAAAACCAAATTTGTGCAAGGTGTGACCCTGCAGTAAAAAAAAAGTTATACATATATATTAATATATATATATATAGCACATAAAAATATACCAGTAATGTCATTTTAAACTTCTTGTCCAAAACTACCATTTTAGTCATATTTAAAGATATTTATTCAGTTAAAATTGGCATATAACAAAATACATGTACATGTATATCACAAAGGAGATCAGTAACAGCTAGTACAACATTTCATTTCACGACAGTTCATGTACAAATTGGGGGAAATTTTACAAAATTTTAAAAATCTTCTCATCAACTAGAAGGCATAGAGATTAAATGCTTGCATCTGTAGTAACGGTGGTGGATGGTGAACCAAGTTTATTCAAGACGTGACATTGGGGTAAAAAATAGCATACACATATATAGTGGGATAAAAGTTCAACACTAGCAATTATGTCAACTTTTCACGTTTTTGACTTCTTTTTTTCGCAAACTACTGGACCAATTTCATCCAAACTTCATAGAAAGCATTCCTAGGGGAAGGGGTTCAGATTTGCTCAAATGATGGAACTCTGTCCATTGATATATATTTGTACTGTAAGTTTTGCATATAATGTATTCATCAATTTATATTTATTATATCCCTGTGTGATCCAATATTATCAAAACCTTTTTAATCTACCCAGTATTCTGATAAAAAGTAAAACAAGTTAAGCCATTTTCATCAACTTAAAAAAGTAAAATATCTAGGACAGCTCAAGGGAACACTGAACTTTTGTATTGGACTTATCCTTATTAAACAGTGTTTTACATTGTTATTTTCTGTAGATAAAGAAGGTTGCCATACAGCAGAGAAGATGGGACAAAGTGAATCAGCAATGCAAGCTTCTGTTGATTTAAACTCCCCTGAAGCAGACTTCATCAGGGAAACAGTGGCAGATAACTGCGTGGTCATGTTCTCTAAATCCTACTGTCCCTATTGTGATGATGCACGTAAAATCTTCAAAAAGATGGGAACCAAATGCCTCTCTATTGAATTGGATGATCGAAAAGATGGGGACACACTCCAGAACATTCTAGCTAAAACTACAGACGCTAGGACGGTATGTCTGATTTATATCTTAGTTTTATTTTGAAATCTATTTTAAACTCTTCCATTTTTTAGATGAATATCATTATACTCTGTTCAATGATTCATTTTTTTTTGTTAATTTTGAGTGTGAACAAATACGTTTGTATTTTAATTTCTATTTCTGTAAAGCTAATTGTCACATAAACCATTGTCTGTTTCCTTGTCTCATAGTTGCATGTTTATTTTGCATTGTGTTGAGTGAAGTTCAATATTGAAGAATATTTCATTGAAGAAAAATGTTCAAGATGTGCATATGTTAAAGGATTTATTTTAAAACAAGTATTCCTACATAAACTCTAACCTTGCAATGTGTTGAAGCTACAATGTAGTCTTATCCATGAAAAGATCAGAAAACACAAACTTATATAGTTCTGTGAAAATTCAAAACAGGAAGAAATAGGATCAACAGAACAAACGTTATTGACAAACAAACAATAGCTTCATCAAAAAGTCGCCACCAGAATGAACCAGCCAAATGAGATGGGCATTCACAATGATTCAAGTTCCAAACTTACAAACTGTATTATTTGTATGTCTCATACATTTTTGGTCGTATTGGAAGGATGTCGGCTTGTGAAAGGGTGTACAAACTAATTAAGGTATCCAACAGTTTAACCATATGTCTAAATTGAATGCTATGGAATTTGTTCTTTTTCAGGTGCCAAGAGTGTTCGTGAATGGTAAATGTATTGGTGGATTTTCACAAACTAAGAGACTTTACCATAGTGGAATGCTCCAGAAACTAGTAGAACAGTGCAATTCCTGTGATGCAAAATGAAAATGAATATAATCATGTGTCATGTTAATTCTAACTTGTCTTCATCAATCTTGCCTGGATGCACGATTTCAAAATTCAAAAATCTTCAGGGGTGAAATCTCATTGAAGAAATGCTTATGGGTTTCAGTTCCTCTGTTATATGGAAAACTAACATTGTGATAGACATTACAGAGTTTGTACTTAGATGCACAGAAAGGAGCATTGTATCTACCCATTCATACTGTTAAGGGAGATTGTATTGAACAAGTGCAAACTGAATATGTATTATTTTAGATGTATTTTAATTTCATTTGTCTACTAATACTCAGTTAAGAATATGAACTTTTTGATTTTAATTGAATATTTTGACTATATATTTTACTGTATTTTGTCAATACAAAGTTAACATTGAAAGACAATATAATGGAGATAAATTGTTGATGTATTATTATTTTAAAGAAGTAAAAAAACATACAGAGTTACAGCTCAGGCTGCTAACTGATACTTGTGGCAAGGACAGATGCATGTGGAGCATCCTTGTTCAATATGTGCATATACATGTACAATACATGTAGAGGATTATCTCTTTGTTGTTAATATTTTCTTGATGTTTTTTGTTATTTATTTAAGTTGCATTACACTTTGATTTGCCATGTTCATACATGTACATATATATATCTTATAATCTAAATGCATTTATGCTTCTTATGTAGTTTGAATGTTATTTTGTTTTTTTAATTGTACCAATAAATTATTGAAACCCTTTTATTATTGCATGTAATTAATGTTAAAATCCCTTTTATTAAAGACATAGTTATGGGTGACAGTTTTCTGTAACGAGTGCATTTCAGTATTTTAAGGATTTATTCTTTTGTTTATGTATTCTATAGCAAAACTACAATATATTTCAGTATTTTAAGGATTTATTCATTTGTTTATTTATTCTATAGCAAAACTATAATATATTTCAGTATTTTAAGGATTTATTCATTTGTTTATTTATTCTATAGCAAAACTATAATAAATTTTAGTATTTTAAGGATTTATTCTTTTGTTTATGTATTCTATAGCAAAACTATAATATATTTCAGTATTTCAAGGATTTATTCTTTTGTTTATGTATTCTATAGCAAAACTTAAATATATTTCAGTATTTTGATCATCTTGATACTTTCACCCATGCATAATGACCACAAGTCCATGTTGAACCAGACTACAGATGCATTTTTACTGAACAGAAATTTGTTGACAGACAGCATCACTACTGTGAACTATTACTTAGTATGGGTGATAATGCACCGATTGAGTTTAATAGTCCTTTTATATAACAAGAGCCACTTTGAGGGCACAGCATATGCCTTTCATAGTGAAATGTAGAATAAGATTGAATCAGTCTAATTTCACAAAATGTGAATTTTACAAAGGTCGGATGTGCATGACAAGCACCTGTCATCATTTAAAGATGGACATTTTAACCGTGTTTTTTAGAAGTGACTCTTCACTAGTCTTCACTATACAGTTCTGTGTGATTAGAGCTATATGTGTATAACAATTTAAGATTAACAGTGTTAATAATTACGTAGACAAACAAAGAGACAAAGGCTATAAATCACATAAACTGATGATTATGATGTTTGGTTTATCAGCTTTTTATTTTTAAAAATGAAATATGTATTAAAAATGGAAAAGAAATATTTTTAAAAAAAATCCCAGTTGGGTTATCGAGCATAAATCCTTGTAAGTCAATCTGACACTTGGTTAAGAAGTTATGTCCGATTCTCAAAATCTAATAACATTTTTAAAGTTCTTTCCTGAAACAAATCAAAAATTGGAAAAAATTAAAAGTTGGACACTGACAAAAGTAACACCAGTGTCGCTTTCATACATTCCTCGCAGCAAGACAAAAACTGTTGGCGTTATTTTCCTGACAATTTTTTTTAAGGCCAATTTTTCTACAAGTAACGGTCATTGTGACCAGTATTTAGCTGTTTAGTATGCGAATCGCCACCATCTGAAATTGTATTTTCTTTTTTTGCTTAGGCCAAAACAAAAATAATTTTTTTCACTATCCCTACCTACCCTAGATTTGTTAGCCTTCCCTAAAAACTGTATTGACCTTTGGTGACATGTACCGTAAAAGTAAGAATTCCTAGTCTATACATGTATGTCCTTTGTAAATATATTTTTTTATCAAAATAATTTCTTTGCCTACCTACCTGTGCCCTAAAAATAGTACATAGCACTCCATCTGAAGTTGTGCCTGTATGCAAGGTTTTGTAGCCTATTGAAGGTATTGTTTGGACAAAGAAAATTAACAAAGGGCCATAACTATTGAAAAAAAAAATAAAGAGCTGTGTGCCCTGAAAATAGTACATAATAGTCTGCAATCTGAAGTTGTATCTGTGTGTTCGGTTTGGTAACCCAAAGTTAAATACCATTGGAGTTATTGTCCAGACAAACAAAATTAAGAAAGGGCCATAACTATTGAAAACTAAAGAGCTGTGTGCCCTGCAAAAAGTACGTAACAGTCTGCAATCTGAAGTTGCATCTGTGTGTTAGGTTTGGTAACCCAAAGTCAAACACCATTAGAGTTATTGCCAGACAAACAAACTTAAGAAATGGGCATAACTCATCAAATAAAGGTCATAGTGTCCTATAAAATAGTGCCAGACACACCACCATCTTGAGTTGTATAAGTGTTTATAAATATTGTAAATTTAAGTAAAGAATTGACCAAATTATGGCCTGGATAACCAAAAACTAGAACACTGCATGTCGAACAGGGCCCGCCAAGATTGCCAAGAGTAAGGATGGCTATAAATTGGAGTTGTAGTACTTCAGACAAAAATCTTGACACAGCAATTATTAAATGGAAAAATTGAAAAGGGCAACAACTCACAAGTGCACAACTACAAAAGGTAATGATCATGTGTACCAAGTTTCATTAAAATTGGTTAGAGATTGGAGCTGAAGTACATCGGACAAAGTTCTTAAATTGAAATCATAAAAGGGTAATAACTCTAACAAAAAGTGTTGAAATAAAAAACAAACTGCAAGCGCACAACTACAAAAGGTACTGATCATATGTTAAAAAGTTTCATAAATATCAGTTGAGAAAGTTAGCAGCAGTACTTGGGACAATATTCATAGTTTGAAATCGTAATAGGGAAATAACTCGAAACAAAAAGTGTCAAAATAAACGCAAGCCCACAAGGTACTGATCATGTGTCCTAAGATTCATATAAATTGTTAAAGAATTGAAGCTGCAGTACTTCGGACAAAATTATATGGATGGACAGACAAACAATGTGATTACTATAGGTCACCCCCATCTTTTGATGCAGGGCCCAAATTAAGAAAACGGCACAATGCTGCAAGTAAAGGTCTATATGACCCAAAAATAGTTCTTCACACACCACCATCTTGAGTTGTACATGTGTATAAAGTATAAAATATAAACTGTAGTGAAGTTATGGCCCAAACAAAAGCTAACAAAAAATTAAGGGGCATAACTATGTAAGTAATGATCTATGTGACCTGGAAATAATATGCAACGCAGTCAAAATATTGTAACTTTCATTGAAGAAGTGATGAAGTTATGGCCTGAAAAGCAAAAGCTAACGAAAATTAAGGGGCATAACTCTGCAAGTAAAGGTCCATGTAACCCAAAAAATAGTACCCAACACACAGGCATCATTTGACGGGCATATAAAAGGTAACAAGGCAGGTTTTGACACTCACATTGACTAATTTTAAAAGGTATTTTGACTAAACTTGGAACAAAGTTTAGGGGATATTTTGGATTGCTTTCTTCTTGGAATCAAGAAGGTTTTATGGCCATTTTGGAAATTTAAAATTTGTATTCTGTTATTGCTGTCAGATCATTAAGTTCCTTTAATTGGTTGATTGAAAACTACATACCAAAAATTAAATAGTTCTGAAATGAAAGGTCATGTTGTTACTATAGTTTAAGAACTGCAAGATTAACAGATTTGATATTATATCATGATTTCCAAAATGGCCACCATAGCAGACGTTAACAGCCATTCTGGAAACATATCCATGCAAAATATTTATTCAGGAACATTTAGACATAATTGTGAAACTCAATACAAGGGTTTCAAGTCTCCTTGAGAAATTAAGAAAACAAACAAAATTTACCTCAATAGTAATTCGTTTCACACTATTCATTCTTCCCTTGGTTTGAATTTTGATAAAAGAAAGAGAGAATATAATGTTATTTCAACAAGAGGCCCATGGACCTTAACGTCTATCTGGTTGAAATAGACCAAAAACTAATTATTTGCATTTGAATATGCCTTAAACAAACTTGGTTCTCCATGCCCTTATGTTATTACATAACAAAGCATTAAGCACGAGGCCTTCAAGTTTACAAGATTTTGAAATTAAGTCAAATTGTTCCCATCCCAAAAAAGGCACCCCCTGGAGGCCACGACCCTACATTTGAACAAATCTGAACCCACTTCCCCTTGGGATAACTTCTACCAAGTTTGAATGAAATTGGTCCAGTAGTTTTGGACAAGAAGTCAAAAATGTGAAAAGTTAACACATATGCCATAGTGTTGAACTTTGACCCCAAAATGTGTAACCCTTTTTTTACCCCAGGGTCATGCTTTGTAGAAACTGGGTTATCTATACCATAAAGTTAAAACATACCAAAGCATTAAGCTCAAGGCCTTCTAGTTTATTAGAAGATTTTTTAATTTTTGTCAAATTTCCCCCCTTTTGGCCTTCATTTGAACAAATCTAAATCCCCTTCCCCTAGGGATACTTCCTACCAAGTTTGGATGAAATTGATCCAGTGGTTTGGGAGAAGGAGTTGAAAATGTGAAAAGTTAACCACAACAGAGGGGATTTGTATGAGAAAGTCCACCTTGGACCTTCTGTTCAGAGGAACTAAAACTTATAGTGTGAATCACTGATTTCAGAAATAATCACAAAACAAAATATATTTATTCAAACAAATTTAATAATTTATGTATACATATATTTAGATGTATAACACGTAAAATTAACCAAAACTATAAATAAGATTTAACATTGCCACATAGATACGCACAGTGGAATTAAACATTGTACATTCATATAAAAATTAATGCACCTCAAAAATTAGAATAATGGATTTCATTGTACAAAATAGGAAATGAACAACATAGAATAATGAATGAATCAAACAATGAACACATTGGTACAAATAAGGAGGACATCATTACTTACAAACTCATTTCTTATGTGTTTAGATGATTAAATTTGAATATATTCTCTCATCTGTGACATTCAAACATATTCACTTATTTTGTTTAATGACAAATATAATGTAATCGATTCATGACTTCTGATTTATATACAATGTACCATATTTTCAGTCAAACTTCAATCAAAAGTCTTCAAAGGCTGTATTTTTCACTAAGACTGTATCATTTACATGAGCATGACAAAGTAAGTTTAAAGTGGATTTGAAATTTAATTTTACTTTACCAGTTTTAGCATATAATTACATATCACAGCTGAATAATCAACATGTTTTTCACACCTAGGTCTGATTCCAATAGAATAATCAAGACTATTCATTAAAAAAAAAATTGTCCACACTTCATTATTTTTGTTACATGACACCAACAAACTTAGAGAATGACATCAAGATTCTAACAAACTTGTACTGAATAATTCTGATAATGAACAATAAAGGATGAAGTAGGCAAATGACTTCTTTTAATTTGTACTATTTTTTAATTCAGGAATTATTACATCACATCTGTTTTCCATTGAACACTTAAATATGACTCCTGTCTTAAACCAGTTCAACATGATAATAATTTGAGAGATCACATAGTTCCTTGATGTTGGCTATAGTTGTCTCCCCTATATTTTAATATTTGTTCTTTATGAATACAAGTACAATGTACATGTATATCACTGATGATTCAATACCAAATAAAAGCATGTTGTTTTATTAAATATTGACTTACCCATCCTATACACATATATACCAGTATTTATTTAATATATGCCCTCCAGAATGTGATAATTTTTTCAGGCAATACATAAAAATCACAATTTAATTGATAAATACAAAAATGAATGTTCAAATTTCTACCTTGATGTAAAATTGGGTAAAACTTTATAAGTAGAGTAAGTATGTAAAACAACAGACAACAATGCTATAGGAATATAAAAGCAAAAGCACTTATTTATTCTATAAATTTGGTTAAAAGCAATTTTTATAGTTTTAGTGTACATTTTGTTTTCTGTGCTAAATATACAAAAAGAAATTTACTTTAATATACATGTACTATATTTTTATTGTGTCAACTTTTCTGATGAATCAAACCCAACATTTTAACACATACACATCAAGCAAACTTTGATCCATCCACATCAAAACACAATTACATCATATTAGGTAAACAACTTATTTTTTTAAAGATTATTAGCATTGTAAAATAAAAGTCAATTCCACAAAATTATATTAGAAATATTTTGAATGTAAATATTACATGAAGATATTTTGTTTTAACAACTTATTAATGTTGAAATGAAGTATGGATGGAATGTAAATCTTACAACACAAATAAATCACAGAAGCTCAACTGAAGCGTTCATCATGAATACTTCTGTGGGTAAATGAATAAAAAAGTAAGCATAATAAAAAGTTCAAATCTAATACTGAAACCGTACACATATAGAAAGAAACTTGCAATTAGCATTCTTTATATGACTGCAAGTTAATTATATTGTCATAAACTGCAACAATAACGGACATATTGCATATCTAATTTAAATTTCATGCAGCAAACAACTGGTGAAATAAATATTACTCATCAGGGGACATAACTCATATTATACTAATCCTAAATTGATTTTACATCTTATCAAAATTACCAACCTTTTTTGAATACTAAGTGTAATTCTAAGTAAGTTATGAAAAATCGTTGCACTTAAGTCTGAATATCAATGTGCAATTGTTTTGATTGGAAACAGGAAATTTCTGAAATTAACCTCACTTATTTTTTTAGCCTCACCATTTTTAATTATATATATATGTATGTCAAGAACAATATCCATATCTTGTCTTATCTCAGAAACTCAACAACATGGTAAATAAGACTAGATTTTCATCACATTTGTTGACTTTAATTGGCATGAGACATCTTGTAATTTAATATTCAAACCTTGCTGAACATCACTTAACAACAATATTAAATATACCAACAAATTATGTATTAAATTCAGAGTGACCTTTTCAGTGCAGTAATACATACAAACCAATATTAATACACCAACAACACACTAAGTACATGTGCCATCATACAATTAAGACATTTTGAATACTTCTTCTTCTTCATTTAAATAGTGTTCATGTTTAATTAACCGACATTAAGTCAATATTAATATACATTATTAAGCAACAAGTTCTTGTGTGTTCAAAATTATAAAAATTTCCAAAACAAGTTTGAAAATGTTGGTGACTGAGTATAATGAAATAACTGTACAAGCAGACACTCTACAAGTCTTTGCTTAATTAACATAAATTAAATAGTTCTTAAGACAGACTTTTCACAACAGTCTTAAGAAGAAATTTACCAATTATATTCTTCATTGTTAATACTCAAGTAAACAAATCAAAGAATTAAAGATACATACTGGTATGTAAAAATTATCATCAATACTAAATCCTGTGTTTACAAGCATCATTAAATCTTACTGTATCAGTCAATCTAACTATATAAGTTATAACAGTTTCTTCATAAATAGATTATACATCATACTGTTGAACTGTACTAATTACTGATGGATTATAGTGATCTTGGACATAAGCAAAACTTATAAATATATACATACATGTTATATAAAATTAAACATCAGCTTTTAAAAATCTTCAACCTAAACAAACCACTCTTGTAAATGCACAGAATATCATTTGAAATGTTAACCAGGTTCCAAACTGATTATGATTAATATAATAGCACTTATATCCTGATTTCCTCTTAGTTTACAACGTGATATATAGAATGCATGACAGCTGCAGTCGATTGACAATGATTATAATGTATAAATGGTCAATGTTTATGTTGATTATTTAATAAAACTTGTATAATAAATACAGGGCCAATCCTTACACTAGTATTACAATGTTGTATCATATTGTGGCATCATAAAACAATGGTGTAGCCATACAACATTAACTTTGGTTTACATTAGACAAACAATAATTTGGTTCTCAGACCATTCCTCATTTTCTTTAAAGCCCCCTCATCACTCATTTTTCTTGAAAAAAATGTTCTTCCTTTTTGTTATTCAAGTTAAGTATGTTCAGAATGAGCATTAAAGCTATTCCTTACAAGTGTTATTCTAAATTGCAAAACTACATACAAATATACAACTGAAGACTTTCATATTTTAATATCTATCCTTCTGACATAATGTTTTAACATCTCAAATAAAGAATGGTCTCCCTCATCTACATTGACAAACTTGGACTGAGAACCAAGTTATTTATTTGTCTGCCCTTTATAGTTTAACAGTTTGGCATTGATTTGTCCCTGTGTATACACTACTAGGATCATTTCTTTAAATCAATACTGTGACCACTACATAATATCATACATATCTACATCCCCACATCTTGGGAATTATATATCTGAGGCATATGAAGTGATGATCTATAGTTTTAATAGAATGTTAACAGTACAATGACTGAGGCATATGAAGTGATGATCTATAGTTTCAATAGAATGTTGCCAGTACATTGACTGAGGCATATGAAGTGATGATCTATAGTTTCAATAGAATGTTACCAGTACATTGACTGAGGCATATGAAGTGATGATCTATAGTTTCAATAGAATGTTACCAGTACAATGACTGAGGCATATGAAGTGA
>JAUMGZ010173431.1:0-14725 GCA_032359645.1 Pododesmus macrochisma | reverse complement strand
TCTCCTTTGGTCTTTTGTCGCTATATCGGTGAAATATTCTGGACGTGACGTTAAACCCTAATATAATAATAATAATACTATATAAATTTGAGTAACCTCCCTTTATTTAAGAATGTTTGGTCCCTGGCTATGGTAGTTATGCCCCTTTACAAAAATTATTGGCAGTAAATAGAGACGGATAATTAGGGCCCCACATCGAAAGATGCTGAAGCCCTATATTCTCCCATATCACGCTATGTAAGATAGAGTTTGCCCATGAAAGAAAGCCACGTAAGAAAAATCTATCTTGCATACCTTTTCACGTTACATTACGTGATGTGGGAAAATGTACATTTCTCAAATGTCAATTGCTTCAAACTTATTTAAATCAATGCAAATTGAAGTAAAACCCTCAGCAAGCCTCGGGCTTTACCACTTTGTAACCCCCTCGGGAGGAATATACCTATCTTACACACACGTATATGAAAGAGTCTTATAGTAATCACTCTATCCGTCTGTGACCATTCGTTGTAATAATTATTGGTGGTGGTGGTGGTTATTACCCATCAATTCTCTTCATCAGCATTTCTCAAACCATTGGATAAATTTACCTGAAATTGAAGGAAAACAGTCTTTAGGGTATGTAGGTGTACCTTTTTGAATGTCTAAAGTATTTTTTATTAAACCTCGGTTTTTGATGAGATTTAGTGAGGTGGGGGTATTACACAGTTCTCGTAATCAGCATTTCTCTCTAACCATTGGACCAATATACCTTAAATTGTAGCCTAGCATTCTTTAAGGTATGTAGATATATTTTGTATGCCATCCTTACTCTTGGCAGGACCTGTTCGACATGCAGTGTTCTAGTTTTATGTAGTATACAATAAAGTTTAATGTTTCGATCGGGTTGAACTTATTCAATAAAAATATTACTGTTCACAATACATATTTATATGTCAAAATTAAGAAATGATGCAGAGATTTGAATGACTTTTTGAAGTTTAACCACACAATCCAACAAAGTGTAATGTGAAGAATAATGTGATATTTATACAGCCATCACTGGCACATATTGGAGCAAAGTGTTGTCCATCCATCTTTTTGGGTACAGATTTTCTTTAATCAAAAAAGTGTTCAGTTTGAAATGTTGCACATGATTTTCAGGCATATAAAGATTTAAGAGTCTGTTATTGAAAATTTTCATGAACTATTGGAAGATGTTGAACATTGGCCCAAAACCATGTAACCTATTTTCAGTCCTCTCAATGGAGCAAAGGTCCAAGGTGGAATTTCTCATATAAATCCCATCCGTCGTCATTAACATTTTCATATTTATAGGTCACAAGTGACCTATTGTGATCGTTCTTTGTCCATCGTGCGTAAAGTGTTCACATTTTCAACTTCTCAAGAAAGACTGGGCCAATTGCAGCGAAATTTGGCAGGAAGCGTCCCCATGGGAAGTTGCTTCAAGTTTGTGAATAAAAGTTTTGGGCCCCTGAAAAATAAGACACATTTTTAAAAATCTTCTCCTGAATCAATGATCTGATTACTTTCCTATAAATTTGGAATGCATCCTTAGTCAATGCTTTCAAAGTTTGCGAACAAAAAAAATCTGTTTAAACGAACCACTAGGGGGCACTTCAGTCAACATAGGGTATTTGTCACATTTATGTCATTTTCTCATGAACAGCTTGGCCAATTTGAACCAAATTTGGAAGAAAGTATCCCCATGGTTAGCTGCTTCAAGTTTGTGAATAAAAAGGGGCTGGTCCCCAAAAGGGGCTGGTCTCCATAAGGGGCAAACATTGGTAAAATTAGGTTAATTTTTAAAAATTCTTTTTCTCACAAACCGATGCTCTGATTACTTTCATATTTGATAAGCATGATCATTGAGCAAATGTTTACAAAGTTTGTGAACGAAAAGAAATCTTACGAATTTAAACGAACCACTCGGGGGCGCTTCAGTCAACTTGGGGTATTTTTTCACATTTTAGTCATCTTCTCATGAACAGCTGGGCCAAATTTGGTAGAAAGTATCCCCATGGGTAGCTGCTTTAACTTTTTGAATAAATAGGGTCTGGTCTCTATAGGGGCCCCATAAGGGGGTAAACATTAATAAAATTAGGTTAATTTTTAAAAAATCTCACAAACCAATACTCTGATTACTTTAATATAAAATATGCTTGACCATTGAGCCAATTTTTACAAAACTTGCAATGAAACAAGAATCTGTGCATGAACGCACTACTAGGGGGCGCTTCAGTCAACATAGGGTATTTTCACATTTTCCACTTCTCGAGAGCGGTTCAGCCTATTTCAACAAAATTTAGTAGTAAGTATCCCCATGGGTAGCTGCTTTAAGTTTGCAAATAAATAGGGTCTGGTCTCCATAAAGGGGCAAACATTGGTAAAATTATGTTATATGTAATATTTAAAAAATCTCAAACCAATGCTCTGATCACTTTCATATTTGATATGCTTGAGCCAATGAATCACATTTTCGACTTCTTAAGAACCGCTGGGCCTATTTCAACCAAATTCATTATCTTTATGTAAACTATAGTTACCAAAAATATTTGACACGGTAACTCGGGTGACTGTTAAGGTCCATGGGGCCTCTTGTTAACTTTTTCTCCAAAACAAGAAGACCAATTTCATCCAAACTTCGTAGGAAGCATCCCTAAGGGAAGGGAGTTCAGATTTGTTCAAATGAAGGGGATCAGCCTCTGATGTGGGGGGTTTCAAAATGGGGAAAATGTGACAAAAGTTCATCTTCTAATAAACTAGAAGGAATAGAGCTAAATACCGTGGTATGTAGGATTGCACATTTTGGGGTGAACTTATAGCAAGTATATTAACTTTTCACATTTTCTACTTCTGGTCCAAAACTACTGGAACAATTTTATCCAAACTTGGTAGAAGGCATCCTTGAGGGAAGAGGGTATATATTTGTTCAAATGATGGGGCTTAGTCCTGAGGGGAGACCACTTGGGTTCATAATGGTGACAATTTGGCAAAAGTTCAAAAATCCTTGTAAACTAGAAAGCCCCGTGCTTTATGCTTTTGTTTATAGTAACTTTAGGGAATTGAGAACCAAGTTTGTTCAAGGCATGACCCTAGGGTCAACAGTACTCAAATGCCAAAAAAATACTTACAGGCCTATTTCATCCAGATGGGCCTCTTGTTAAACCATAGGGGTCATTTCTTGAACAAACTTGGAGCTCAATATCCCATGGTAACTACATTTGCAAGCATTAATTTTTTGTCTATCTTGACAAAGGTCCAAGGTGGACTTTTCTCGTACAAATCCCGTCCGTCGTTAACTTTTGCTTTAAACAACATCTCTGAAACTACTGGGCAGTTTTCAACCAAATTTGGCAGGAAGTATTCTTAGGGATTCAAGATTGTACAAATGAAGTCTTGGACCCCCCCCCCCGGGACCTGTGCGCGGGCAAAAAAGGGTTAATTTGAAGGTATGTCTTTAAACGACATCTCCTCTAAGACTATTGGGCAGATTTCAACCAACTTTGGCATTGGCAGGAAGAATCCTTAGGGGAGGGGATTCAAGATTGTACAAATGAAGTATCTGACCCTCTTCCCAGGGACATGTGGGCGGGGCTAAAAGGGGTTCATTTGACTGTTTGCCTTCAAACGCCATCTCCTCTGAAAGTACTGAGCAGATTTCAACCAAATCTGGCAAGAAGCATTCTTATTGGAAGGGAATCATGAGTGTACAAATGAAGTCCCTGGCCTCCAGGGGACAGGTGGGCGGGGCCAAAAGGGGTCAATTTTACAGTATGCCTTTAAACAACTTCTCAGAAATTACTGGGCACATTTCAACGAGATGGATTTAAAGGCCCATTTTTAGGTCTAGGCCTTCTTGTTAATTAGAAGATTTTTTCAAATTTTTTCAAATCTTTTCAATTTTGGCTCCTAGAGGCAAAGACCCATTATTTGAACAAATCTGAATCCCTAATCCCCTAGGGATGCTTCCTACCAAGTTCCACTAACATTGTCTAGCGGTTAAGTAGATATCAAAAATGTCAAAAGTTAATATTTGCTATATAGTGTTGAACTTTGACCCAAAAACATGTTTCCTATTTTTGAACCTGAGGTCACACCTCGAACAAACTTGAATTTCCATGCCCAAAGGTTACTATGAATGCAAGCAGCAAACTCTAGTTTATTAGAAGTTTTATATATTTTGTCTAACTCTCCACCTAGTGGCATATCCTGAATCCCCTTCCCTTAGGAATGTTTCTTACCAAGTTTGGTTGAAATTGGTTGAGCTGTATTGGAGAGGATGTTGCAAAAACGAAAATAACGAGGAATGAGGATATTCTTAAATATATCATGCAGCTTCAGGTGTGATACTTCAGGGAGACAGCATCCAAAGTTACCTTCACTGTGAACTCAGTCTCGATATGACCTAGCTAGACACGCAAAAATGTATGAAGATCAAACCCATGTTCAGAAATTACATAGAAAGTTTATTTTTGCAGCCTATATATTGACAAAAACGAGACAAATATGAATTATGGTGCGACACAACATTTACCAAGTGGATTAAGACAAAAACATTTTGTTAAGAATAGATATCTTGAAATTGAATCGGACTCGAAACTAAATTTATATGAATTATAAAAAATTATTAATATACTTTTTAAAAGTCTTTTGTCAAGATATCAGTGAAATTCTGGAAGTGATGTTTAGTCCTTATTAACAAACAAACAAATATTTTAATGTCACCAGACAAATTTTTTTGTATGGTTTTGACAATTTCAAGGGAGATTACTCTTGTGAGCATAATACAAAACCAAAACTAGAAATCAATTCAGTTTTTAAGCCAGTCAATTTTTGTAATTTATGAAATCAACTTTTTGTATCCATGACAATAATAAAAACAAGGTTTTAATCATAAAGTATTAAACACGTCAGTCAGTGATAATTCAGAAACATTTCAATCAAATATTAATTTTAGTATACATTTTTGTTTCTCTGCTTTATGAGCATAATATAGACTATTTATGTTCAAAACTTCATGTCTCAGTGAAATATTAGCATGTAGATTTAATTGAATGAATGAATAAATTGATTAATAGCGCATTATTAATTGCTACACCAACTTGACAGATCTCTTTTTCAAGAAAATCAATAATCCTTAGTTTTATTGCGGACCTGTGCATAAAGCATATATATGTTCATCATTAAAATGGTAAATTGTCATATATTTTAAAAAATTAAAAATAATTTACACAAAAGAGTGAGTATAAGTCACATTTTATAATTCCCATCGGATTGACTTACTTCTAACAATGACACTTAAACAGCAACATTGCAGTCATTGTGTTATATGACACAATTATTTCATTTCTGTAAAAGAAAAAAATTCTGTGTTTGTGCAGGTTTGTGACAATGAAATGTGCATTAGGGGAGATAAGTCAGATTGCCTTATTAAATACTTTGTCAGTCTACCTGAGTAACCAGTTATCTTTTCTTAGCGTCATTGGTATCCGTCGCCAGATGTCGCTACGTACCATGCGCACCTTGCAGAGAAATAGTGCATACATAAAAGAGCTGAATGCTTTTAAAAATTGAATTAGAAGTTTCTTTTTAATATACAATAATATAAATATTGGTCAGAAAACAAATCTTTTGAAAGCAAAACATTAATTTGTTGTAGTTAATTTTGCGTAGGAACATTTAAAATGCAGGTCAAAGGTCATTATGGACATAGGGCCTAGCGATAGTTTACCTGTGATAAGATTTCAGTGTAGCACACGAATAGGGTTTCTTTCATTGTTTGTTTAGGATAAGTTTTGTTGTTGATTAGTTATGACCAGTGCATTCGAATGGATTTAAGGAATAGTTACTCAAGGAATGAACTGTTGTTAATGTTTTGAAGTGTCAATGTTTTAGATCGCGTGTGTCTGGTCAGTGAGACCTCTGTTCACGCTCCTACAATGGAGTCAGTTTATAAATTTCAGTCGCCGTCAGATTGAGTTCATGCGGATTTCATGTATTGTTAAAGCGTCTTTTTAAAGAATGCATGATCGGGCAAGCCGATAAGAAGGATGGCTGCCGGATCAAATTTAATGGAAACCCCGTTGGTGCTTTGGGTAAGTGACATATTTTCTAGAAAACTAATGATTATAAGTTTTTGTTTTATAATGCCAAATGATCAGGCCCTGTCACCTATGATTGTGTTTTTAAAATGACACTACCAATACTGGTTCAATAAGGATTAACATTGTTATTGTAATATTGTATGCCATTTGTCATAAAAACCACCTTTAAAGGGCAATTTGATTTGTCCTGCTATACACTTATGTGTTATCTTTTTTTCTTCTTTCAGGTGGAAACTTTTAATGAGGGAAAAAGTTTGGATTACCATGACCTGTTCAATGGGGTGTTTCTTAACGATGTGATGTACAAAATGTAAGAATCTAATGAGTCAATATCAAAGTTGCCTGACAATAACTTTACTTCATATTCATTGCTATGTAATGGTCAAATATAGTATAAAGAACTTAAGAACATTAAATAATTTTATTAAATTAAGCATCTTATATTATCATCTTATGGCTGCTCCTGGGTCCTTTTACACGGTTTAATGTTGAGCAAGAGCAAGTTGAAATTTAATTGAATAGTCAACCTACGGTATGTTTAATCAATTTACATGTACACACCCTGACGGAATATTGAATTAGTTAGAAGGTGGCCAATTGCAATAAATGGAAGAAGAATAATTTTTATAAAGGTGTCAAACTTCTGTTATATATATGTTTATAAGGTTATAATAAATATATATGTATCCAATGTTTTATTGTGTACTTCAAAGTTATTTATGTGTCATTGACTCACATACATCATCTACATAACACATTTACATTTACGATTTTCTACAAATGTCAGCTAGCACATGAAATGATATGGTTTAATTACTATGTAGAGTACTGGTAGACGATGATGAGAATCAGCTTGTTATACAAACTGTATAAATCTGTGGAAATAAGATGCAGTGTTATCATGTGTTGATGCACCATATGTGCAGCTTGAAACCTCAGCCTAGACCTTGGTGTTCTTAAAATTAAGATAATGTAATTGATGTGTCTGACAGTTTGATTAAATGAGGTCTTGGGACTGTGTTCTAGTATTCAACACATTTTCTTTCCACATTTGATTGGTAGGGTATTTATGCTGGTGCATGTTGTGCATGATGAGTTTAAAGATTCATTATGCTCTATTGAACATCATCTAAAACAAGAAAGCAATAATAAAATGAATAGCAAGGTCACTGCTGAGACTGGAATTTAACAAACTTTAAACTAAAAATAGAATATTATCCATACCAATGGAATATTCTGGTGTGATTACAGTCACCTGTCACTGTCTGGCTATAGCTCTACATAAATATATGTGTAGTAGTCTTAATTCTTATTGTTGTGCTGAATGTAATATTCTGTTTGATTAAGTTGGTACTACCCAGGGAATCCTGCCAATAATTGATTCATTCATATACATATGTTATATGATTGATATACCTCTGTTGGTACTACATGCCAATATACATACATGGTATAGATCGTATTTAGCCATATATATATGATCAGCTTACAATTTGTTTTGTGTCATACTTTTATAATATTATACTGAGATTTATATTTGTAATTACACTGAACATACGTAGTACAGCAGCATGTAAAGCAGTTTAATTTATTTTCTGCTTTTTTGTTTTTATACATTGATGAAATCTGTTACATGTAAATAAATGTTATATTAAAGTACATCCCTAAATAACAACCAAACATCCCTTAAATTGTCTTAAAATTGTAATTGTCACATTGACAAGAACATACATTGTACATGTACTACAGAAATTCTGTCTTTTAGCAAAACGTTATCTGATTCAACTAAGTTAATTAAGGTAACTGATTGTCTCAACTTAATAGAGAATTGATAAACGCTAGCTAGGCTTGGACACAGTGCAATAACATTATGGTAACTTTAACTATTAAATGCATGTGTGCATGAACAATACACACATATATATATAAATGCACTGATATATATTGATCAGGTTAATTCAGTACATGAAGCAGGTGTAGTGTACTGAGAGATGTTATTAGTCAACTTACGTGTATGCATATAAGCCATCGGCACTTTAAAAGTGAAAATTATAATTTCAATTGAGTTTAGAAAAACAAAACATCATATAGACTGTCCCTTTAATTGAAGTATATCTGAAGCATGTCTGTTGCCAATTTAATGGGGCCAACTATTGCACATAAAACTGTATTGGACTACCAGAACATGTTACATGCAGCTAGCAGTTGATGGGATGGCACCTTTATTGCTGGCTGACACATTTAATGTTATAAAGGTTGCTGGGTGCTCCATGTTTAAATCATTACTTGTTCTATCTTTGATATGATGGGATCAGACAGTCTAATAATGGTCACCCAATAAAGAAATTAGGAAATGTGTCTTGTCTGTGTAACTTGTTTGCTAATTGGAATGAAGATACTAATGTCATGATGTGTCATCCAGAGGTCAAACAAATACATTGCACATGCCCCTTTTTCACTGTACAATGTATATACATGTATCACAACAAGGCCAAGAAGACAAACCAAATGATAGGAAAAGAAGAGAAGTAGCAACAGGGAAAGCACAGAAAGAAGAATGATAACCTGCAAGTTCTGCACTTCAGTCTTTTCTTTAGACCAAATTTACATTGACATATATATATATATATGTATCTTTAGTTGTGTCAGGGGGTTAACTCTGGCAATGTCACTTGGCAGCCAGCTAAGCATCCCTTAGAAATGACATGCCAATCTTTATATGGTCTCTACCCTTGTCTTGTCATACTTAGCTGACCCTACCTGGGCAAATAAAAGCTCCAGCCAGCATAGCTTTTCAGTTTATCAAAGCATTCAAACCTGATAAGGTGTCAAAAGAGGGTCGGTGCCTCTTAATCAGAGACAGGGAGTGCAATTGATGAAAGGTTTTATGTTCTGATCAACATAAAACTTGTGAGCATTAGAGCAATTGTACAATATTACTTGCTGAATGATCTTCCAAAAGAAGGTTGCACTAAAAAAAGGCCAAGTACAATGTATATTAAAGTATGCTTTGCCCTTGCAACATATTTTGATTTTATACAGTATGCATGTTTTACATGTAATACTTGAATTTAAATATAATAATTGTTCTGCTCCTGTTTGTTATGGAAGCGTTTAATCATATTATATACATGTATATTTTACAGTGACCCCCGACCTGTGTATCGGAATACTAATCATAAAGTTGAAGATGTGGAGGGTCGCCTACAGAACTGGGATCTTCTATTGCGCAATGTTAAGGCGTATTACGTGGTAAGTTTGTAAGAACTGATTTTAACAAGACAACCTCAGAGTCAGCATATTAATTATTATGTATCACGGTTTAGACTGGTCAGTGGAGATTACACTTATTCTAAGTTTACACATCTCTCCTTTGCTTTACAAAAGGCTAGAATCTTCTTAAGCCATTTATTAGCTTCAGTCTTTTTTGATTTCTGTAGAGCTGTGTTTTGAGTGTCATATGGACACCAAAGATCAAGGTTTTCAGTCGGTGACAGTGTATGATTTATTCTTAAATCAAAATTTATTGTGGTACTTTAAAACTTGGTAAGTCATACTAAAACATCTTCAGTTGAAACGAAATTGGATATTTAGTAACAGTGAGATATTTATCTTTGGTTTTATTGACTAGTACTTGGTCATTAAAAATTCAGTACTGTCATCATGGTCATTATATACCTGTTAACCTGTTTAGTCATGTATTGTCAAGCTAGTATATAAATAAAGACAGGAAGTGTGCTGTGATAACCAGAAAAAGTGAGAAAATACATAGAATAACTACTGGTGACAATGACCATAGTGGACTCCTCGAGGCCGTAGGTACAGTAAACCCACTGGTCAGGTTAGATAATTGGTTTTAATGGCCTGTATTCATACATGAAAGCAGACAATAAAGAACACAGATTAAGTTAATTTATGAAGCATGTTATTATCAGTAACTCCATGTTCTATGGAGTAACTCTTGTTACCTGGTAATTGCTGGAACTTATATTTTGTATACATGTATAGAGAGATTGTCTACTTAATTACATAGGCCAACTAAGATGTAACTATCAATATCAATATTTCACTTAAACATGTTAAAAAGATCCATTTCCAGTACACATTTGAACGTATTTTCATAACTGTCGAGTCGTGCTAATCAAATAAATATTTGTTTTGAAGTTTAACTGTATCGTTATCAGGTCATAATTGTTGTCAATTGCTTTTAGTTATCCCATTGTTCTTAGATCTTATAGGTTCTGTTGTATCATCTTCAATTTTTCTAACACAAGTCAGGTTGTGGAAATATAAGACTTGAATTCCCAAGTGAAGTATAAATATTTTAATTGATATAATTTGACAAGTTGACTACACCAGTGAATGTCATTTTATCCAATATCCCATCATTTGATAACACAATATTGATTACTTTTTGCCTTTAAAGATTTATCAGTGACTACCAGAGGGATTTAATAGTCTGCACATGTACACAGGATATTGAACTTGGCATTCCTGAATTTAATATTTAATATAAATGTACCCATTAGTTTACAAGGTATCCATGCAGGAGTGTTTTGCATAGAAGAGAGGAATTTGACATGACTGCAGTTTGCGTACATATATCATATATGCATGTTCATGTATGTACAATTCATTAAGTGAATATCACATGACCATAGAATGCTGAAATGACCTATATAAAGTTTAATGTTGTTGTGAGAACACTTGTAATGTCTTCCTATTGAATTATCTAGACCTTATAGTAAAATTAATTTCAATAGGTATACTGTAGTACGCAATTGAACATTCACCTAGCCTGATAACCTACAGTACGTACACAAACTGTTTTTTGCGAATCTAGATTTTGTATAGCACAAGTAATGTACACAACAAAGGCTATTCAGGTGTCTCATATTGCAATTCATGTTCAATAAATGTCAATGCCTTTTCTTGTACTGCAAGACTGAAAATGCATATATATTCTCACTTTGAAAAGACATGTCTGACTATGACAATGAAATAGGTTTTGTGTATTTACTTTCACAGTTGTTGCAGTATTTAACAATTTATGTCTCCTTGTCTTGTATTGATTTTTGTTATTCAATTTATAATTCATATTACACATTTACATATAAAAATTTGCTGAATATAAGTTCCACACATGGTAAATTTGTTCAAGTTTTATTGCTGATAAAACTCTTTATTGGCTTTAAAACGTAAATGAATATTGAAGGGTTTATATTTTCTTGCTATATAAATTTAACTTTCAAGGTCATGTCCCTGTCGCACTACATCAGAAGTCTGAGTCATGAGTCACATCAACCTGTTGTACACAGGTGTCCACAGACAGTGTCTCAAACTTCACTTTGAATCGACAGACACATACTTCATGCACTTGAAAACAAGTATTTTGACAAGACGGTTGTGCTTTTTGTCAGAAAACAAAAGCGGCTTTGATGGGATCTATAATTTTACTTGTTGATTTATTAGGATTTGTTTAAAGAATGTTGCACTTTGAGATATAATTCTGTCTAGATCTTGGTTGATAACTATGTATATTAAATTCTTTAAAGACCGAATAGAAATAAGAACAGATCTATACACACATGTACATGCAATTCTGCTTAATTATTATATATACATGTGCATAATAATTAATGTAGTGCTAATTGGTGGATGATAAGGAATCTATTTACAGACATTCATTTTGCCTAAATCTTAGCTGAAAGCAGACAGAAAATAAATATGATGCTTGATAACTTAGCTAATGTATATTGTTTGTTTTTACATGTATTACATGCCTATTGGTGTAAGATGATAGGAATCTTATGATTTGTTGGTTTTACAGCAGAATTATGCCACTATCTTTATCCTGGGTTGTTGGTTGTTGTGATAAGTCAAGATTGACCCCCAGTTATCTGTACTTGACTAACAATTATCAGTGTTTGATATGTAAATCTTGAGACTAACCCAGCCTGGTGGTATCCCTGCCTATCACCTACTCCCACCGATATCCTCAGATCAGATGTCTTATCAACATCCACCTAAGGACCACCTTGCTGAGCCTATATACAGGTTAATAATGCTGATCTGGGTTCAAGTGGAGGGCTGAAGTAAACAAACTATTGACATAACAAGACTTTTGAACTTATTGTTGGGTAAGTGAGACATGGTTTAACATGTGAAATAGGTTTTATGAGGTATGGTCATGTATTAACCATGTTGACAGAACATCTATATACCTGTCCGACCCCTAGAATATAGAAATGGCTTCCAATGACTAATCCCTAAGTAGGGTAAAACCGAATTAAGAGAATCTTTTCTCACTGGATTAAACTGTAGAGGAATTTATGCTTATAAAAAGAATTATATCCCACACCATTGTTTAGAATTGAAGATTGTACGATGTTAGCAAGGAGTGTAAGATATATCATGGTTAATTAATTAAGTTGGTCAGAAGAACAAAGTAATTAAAGCTTATAGCTAATATTTATGTATATACATTTAGCTTGAAGTTATATTTATATATATATATATACACATGTTACTGTACATAATAGATGAAATTCAATATTTGTTAACAAATAAACAGTACAGTCACACAATTTAATCCAGTTTTCTTTCGATAGTAATGAAGTGCCCCTCCAGCTACATTTAAAGTGTTTACGGTATATATAGTACATGTATTTCAGATAAATAATTTTCCTTGACCAACAATTGTGGCAAGTGATTACTGAGTGATTATGACAATCTAGGGGTGTAAAAAGTAAAGTTCTGATGAAAAATTAACAGCATGTATATGCTTGTATTGTGTAGATATGCTTGGTTGTGTTCTGTATCTTGAACATTTATAATTTATGGAAGCTAGCCTGTTCGGGCCAGTTGTCAATTATTGCTCCTTTGAATACCTTTATTTGACTTCTTCATGATATTAATGCAGAAACAAAATTATAAAAAAATGATAAATGCTAAAACACAATTGCGAAACAGCAAAGCTACTATTCAGTATTTCTCCTTCTGAGTGTTTTCACATTAATATCATGTTTTTGACCCTTTGTATATTGTGCCATTTGAAACTTAGAACATTTACTTGCATGTCATTACAGGGGCCACAGTGGTCTAGTGGTTAAAATCCCAGACTTGTAATCATAAGAGCCTTTCACCTTCTAGGTTTGATTCCTGTCCGGGGCGGCCTAGTGTGAGAAAGTTGTCAGTGACTTGCCGTAGGTCGGTGGTTTACTCCAGGTACACCGGTTTCCTCCACCAGTAAAACTGGCACGTCCGTAAATGACCTTAGCTGTTGATCGGACAATAAGCCCTTAATACAAACAAAATGCATGTCATTAGGGAAATGAAAAAGAAATGCAAAGGAGCTGAAAAGAGACTGTATTTTAATGAGGGACAGTAAAGAGACTAAAAAGGAACTGCAAAAACAGTCCATAGAAATATAAGGATTAAAAAAACGTGAATGAATGAACAGGAGACAATGTTATACATTTAAATAAAACAATATATACTTTTTATATAGCACATAAATTTACCAACAAAAATTACAGAGTGAAAATTATTCCCACAAATTTGTCATCATACGGATGCAAATTTAATTTCAATGTATAGCATGAAGTCACCTGCAATCCTTGATTTGTGGATATATGTGTGTGTATTGTTAGATTTGGTCTACATGTAATCTTGTAGGGAGAGTCTTACAGTGACAGACATGTCCTATATCTACTGTAATGTTTACTCAATGATAAAAGTACAAGAACCAATATTGACCTGTCTTCTTGATTAGATCATTATACCCAGTATGCATTCCTAGAGACATTTTGATTGTGTCTCCTGGTTCTACAATGGGAAAGCTGTCACACATTTTAAGAATATAATTTATCTGTCAGGTGAATTAAATATTTGTATGTATTCACCTGCTTTAATATCTGAGAAATTTGCTAGGGTGTGTGTTCTTATATAACAGCTACCAAGTCTTTATTTCAGTTTAAGATACAAAAAGCTGCAAGCGTAGATTGTAATCAGACTTGACTGTCTACTCCCTGTTAAAATACCTGTAATCTTGATTTAAAGATAAAACTGTAGTGTATACACACTGTAACCCAACCTGACAGCTAATTATTGATCCAAAGCTCTAATGGCAAACTAATCAATTTTCGTGATGATGGCACAGGTAATTAAGGAATTCCTGTCATATCCAGAAAGGTATTGCACAGGCAGTAAACGAAAGTCAGCAAGGATTTAATGGTCATTATGTGGCAACTGGAACTTTGGTGCTGAATATACCAGCAGGATGTTTCGTGTTATTCTTGTATTAATTTAGAGTAGCTTTGACGATTAGGCCACATTTTTCCCTGATGAATCTATATACTTATGTGCATGTCATCATTAACAACAACAGCTACTTTAATAGACTGGTGGTCTGCCTTCACATGGGGTCAGTGCTTCCTTTATAGACTGGTTGTCTTCCTTCACATGGGGTCATGATTAGAGAACATGTAGCAGTACATGCACGTTTAAGATAATTGCTGAAGCTGTGAAAGTTGCCCTTGGTCCTGGTGGACTGATAGCTTGTTGATTGTACACTGTTTTGATTTTGATGTGTCGAAAGATGAACATGTATATAATTG
>JAUMGZ010173420.1:0-14726 GCA_032359645.1 Pododesmus macrochisma | reverse complement strand
ATATCGACACCACACATGGAAGCTACGATGTACATGGGGTATTCACATATAACTATGGTAACAACATAAAGTTATATTGACACCACACATGGAAGCTACGATGTACATGGGGTATTCACATATAACTATGGTACAACACAAAGCTTTACTGACACCACAGATGGAAGTTACAATTAAATGATTTGTTCACAAAGAGAACAACAAGAATCGACGACCAACGAAAAAAATTGGTATTTAAAGTTTACTCTTGCTGAGAGACGTCATCTGCATATATTTTTGTGGTATAATTGTTGTTGAAGAGATTCTGGTGTAGTATTTATTAATATTGGTAAGCTATGTTATAGCGATTGTGCTAACCGATGCGATGTTTCAGTGGGGTAGCACTGAGTAGCGTCATAACGTTACTCCATCACCAACAGAAATGGTTTACTTTCGATATTACATTTGACCTAACGCACAACATATACAAAATCAGACTTAATACCGCATGTTTTAATAACCTTTGCCCTCATCAAGAATTAAAAACAATTTAGAGGAATCTAATTGGTCAACCCTAGATGAAAACAATACAAAATGCTTAGTTGTAACTCCTCTGCCATCGTTGTGCATAACATCTGCTAATCCAAATCTATAGAGTTCATTTTAGTTAAATTTTAAATGTGCACCATTTCATATCATTAGTTGAAAGCCGTGATTGGAAGTGACGTCTCTAAAAATTTTAATAAAAATTAACTAGCGAAAGCACTACCTTAAATGATTAACTTATTTATCTGTTCTTTAAGGTTTTTTTTGTTTTAATTCAATGACAATCGTGGTGATTAAGCTGGTATGTTAAGTTTTGATGACCACATCCTTATATATAATTAGTGTTTACATGTGCTGCGGTAAGTTCTGATGTTCGTCGGTCATCTGACACATTGTTAACAGGTGTTTGGTACAGTAGCCAGTGAAATATTAATTCCTCTTTTTATGTAGTTTTCTTTAAACTTGTTCAATTAGTCTCACTAGCATTCTTGTGTATTCAACTCTACAATAAGTTCATATTTCTTTTGAAATGAAAGGCTGTATGTAATGAGAATTCGTTTACACACTTGAATGGGATGTATTTAAATCACCAGAGAAGTAATATAGGACATCCAATGCTTTATTTATATATAAACAATCAAACTACTGTATAACAACTGTATGTATGCACCCGTTATATATTATACACAACTAGGTCTCTATCGTTTCATACTAACATAAAATCAATATCGGTGAGAATAAACTAAACCTGTTAATCTAAGTCTTTGAAACCTGTTAATCTAAGTCTTTGAAACCTGTTTATCATAATGTAACAAACACTGCACGTGTAACAGCTTTTGTCTGCCAACTAAACCTGTTAATCTGAGTCTTTGAAACCTGTTTATCATAATGTAGCAAACATTGCACATGTAATAGCCCTTGTATGGCACAAACATAAAACATACAGCTCAACCTTGGTTTTAATCACTTACTGTTGTGTGCTGGCACTTGTTCTATTCAATTCTGTTTTTCTAAATCTCTGCTTTCCAGAGAAATACCAATTAATGATATGTATCATTCTATGTAACATTTTTTTCAGGTTCACAATCTCAAACTATTGTAGAGTTAGGATAAGGGTCATGCATTAACTACAACGACAGCAATAAAAAGAAGAAGAAGAAGAAGAAGAAGAAGAAGAAGAAGAAGAAGAAGAAGAAGAGCAGCAGCAGCAGCAGCAGCAGCAGCAGCAACAACAACAACAACAACAATAACAACAACAACAACAGCAACGACGGCAACAAGAATATATCACAAGCGACAAGAATATAACACCTGCAACAACAACAATAAATAACAAAAATATAAGACCAACTACAATATATTTACATTTACTATGTAATCTCTCTATATAAACCATAGACAATTTTTGACTTTTATTTAAGCATTGAACTGCTTTCAGATATGAATGCCAACTGTACAAAGGCAAATTCAATGAGCGCTTCATGTTGAACTTACCTCCAGTTAGCATTCATATCTCCTTTGAATGCCAACTGAAAGCAGTTCAATACTTGTATTTACCATGTTAGAAAATAAACGATAAGCAGTGAGAAACTTAACGATACGCAATGAGTGATGGCATTCATAGGCGATATGAATGCCAACCGAATTCGGTTGGGATATATAGTGGTATTGCCATGCGATGATAAATATTTAAGCAATAAACTGTCTTACAGTGGCAGTTATAGGGGCAATTACTGCCACAGGTGGTTTAGGCACATTGAATAACGTGCGTAAGCACGTTTTGAATAGTGTGCCTGTACCACCTTTTGCAGTTATTGACCCTATAATTGCCACTATAGGGCAGTTTATTACTTATATTTTTTATTTACACTTAGTTTGGCATTGTTTGACAGCAGAAAATGTATCGAATTAAAAATTTCTTTGAATAAAGGCCTCTGAATGATCAATTACATGAACAGCCTAATTGTCAATTTCAGTAAATTATGACGTCATATTTTGGAACTGTAAGGCTTTGTTGACGTCACGTGTTAGAGCGTTGGCGTTTACAGTCTCATAACTGCCATCGCTCTCAAGTAAGGCTGTGTAGGACTTCGCAACACCGATGGAAATTATATTAGCATAAACTCTGGCGTAGTAATATTGAAAACGTGTCGTAGTACTTGGCATTCCTCCGTGAACACGCTCGCGTTTCTTTTTAACTTTGAACTATTACTTTTAAATTGCAAAGTTGTTAATCAACATGTTTAAGACAGTTTTTTATGATTCATATTACACATACATAAAAACATTATCTGTTTTTGTTATTTTCGCCAAGTACTCTTTTGTTGCTATGGGAAAATGTCTACACTAGTTATGTCCGGTGGCTGTTCCGATAAAGACACTTACGGCTGCAAATTTCAAATTCAATTTTAATTACTGGAAAATAAATTCTTGTGGAAAAACCTAAATGAAAATATAAGTATTAAACTGTTATTTGTTGACGTTAATGGTGCTTTAACTCTGACCAGGCGTGCAGACAACTAATAATAATGCGCGCGCTTAAATAACACCAGTAACAATAATATAACACCAGTAACAACAAAATAACACCAGTAACAACAAAATAACACCAGTAACAACAAAATAACACCAGTAACAACAATAATATAACACAAATAACAACAATATAACACCAACAACAATATAACACCAACAACAATATAACACCAACAACAATATAACACCAGTAACAACAATATAACAACAGCAACAACAATATAACACCAGCAACAACAATATAACACAAATAACAACAAAATAACACCAACAACAATATAACACCAATAACAACAAAATAACACCACAAAAACCAATATAACATTAGCAACAACAATAAAACGCCAATAACATCAATATAACACCACCAACAACAATATAACAACAACAACAATATAACACCAGCAACAACAATAAAACACCAACAACAATAATATAACACAAATAACAACAATATAACACCAGTAACAACAATATAACAACAACAACAACAACAACAACAACAACAAAAACAACAACAACAACAACAACAACAACAACAACAACAACGACAACAACAACAACAACAACAACAAAAACAACAACAACAACAACAACAACGACAACAACAAATACTGAACAAGACACCGACAGGAGCAACCCTATTGAACAACGATCAACATTAGCGTTAAGAGCAAGGCACTGAGCCTGGCGACATCAAGAATATAAACAAATATAAAACACGACACCAATAAAAACAACAACATAGTGACACCAGAAGTAACAGTACATGTAATAAGAAGACAAAATAACGCCAAATTGACATATATTAAAATGATATTTGAACCTCGCTTCAATATTTGAATATATGTGGATGTGACGTTCCATAGAAGACATTATCAACATTCACAATATAACAGTTGTAGTAACAGTTTATGTTCCATTGTACAACGTATCTTCGTTTGTAAGAGTATGCATATATACACGACACGAATAGATCCAATCTATATATATATATATAATCATATATATTTCTCAATCACTTTGGTTTTGTAATTAAAGACACATTTTATTTTATTTCAGTGATTTTAAACGTCCTTTGTTCATTTAATAACTTCAGTGCTAATTGCTTCTCATCGAATAAAAAAAAACTGTTATTAAAACGTTTCTCAAAAAATGTCTGTGTCACACGAAAATTACTCACGCGAGATTTTTTTCTCGTTACTCACGATACTGAATATTGCAGTGCGATAGAGCAAGTCTATAGCAAACCAACATATATAATATTTACTCATGAACGAACAACGATTTCAAATAAGTTAGCCAACAAGTTATCAAAGCAAAATTCAAGTTGCCAGTATATATTATTCAATATGTACAGCTCTTAAATGTATTCTATTATAGACGTCCTGTCACTAAAGGTCCTAAAAGGTTACTTATTGTCATTAAATAATTTTGATATACAGTTTGATAAAACAATACAACAGCTGTTTGTTTGATTATTGTGTAAACAGAACAAATAAATTATACCTTACAACATCCCTTTGTGTCTTTATTATATATACACCAAACAACTTGTCAGCAAGCTGACTTTGGATTGTCATAGCGTCTTAATTGTAGATATCGCGTAAAATTCATATTAAACTGTTAATCAATTAATGTATTTTCCTGTAAACAAAAAACAAAATAGTCAGTTATTCAATTTCATGTCACGTTTTCTAATAAACGCCAGCTTTGAACAATACCTTATTCAATAGCACTATTGTTAAAACATAGATTTTCATACATATCATATTTCTTACAGTTCGGTTTATTTTTTCTAATTGGACATGGGATATTTGCGTCAATATAACTACTCGTGACCGTAAAATTCAGAGCACAACGCTCGGGAAAATACTCAATTCATTTCAAGTTATATTTACATTCTATCAAGTCGTGGGAACGAGATAAAAAAAATGTGTTCGCATGTCCCCTCTATGTTTCCGTTAATTACATATTTATAATGCCGGGTAAAAAAATAAAGTGTGATCTTAACAAAACCCAATAAAGATTAGTAAAGGTTCGTGTGGGAAATAATATTGAAAAAGTAATGTTTGTGATCAAGCCATTAAAACTTTATGACAGCGTCATCTCGTACATATGCGCATTTCTTGTCTGTTAAATGTATGTAACATTGATTATTTAATGAAATTTAGTGTCATCGTTTCTTGTGAAAAATGCTACTTTGAATGTTTCCATTCTATTTCTGTGATTGATAATATATTCCAAAGACTCTAGTATTTGTAAAAGCCTAGTTGAAAAGTCACATCACGATTTGCTTTCTGCATTATGTGTCGTGTACATCCATCTTTATATATATAACCAAACACTTATTTACAGAGCGTCTTGATAGATCATTTTGTATTTTATATAACAATATTTTTGTTTTCAAATATAATAGCAGTTCCTTCGGTACGACATAAAAACACGGTAAAAACATACTATAAAAACATTGTTATATCGTTATAAAGAGATATCATTATTACGAAATAACTATTTCTTTAAAACGAGATATCTACCTCGCAATTTCAAAAAATATAAATAAACTCATAATAACAAGTTTTTTTTTGGATATTTTTACTTTGGGTCTTTTAGGCTTGGCGTACTTCCGAAGCCCCCGAAACTACACGATACAGTGATTTTTTAGACAGATAAACCAGGCACTGTTATATATGTATTTATAAGGTGTATCTAGAATATTTCTAATAGACCAACAATGATTCATTGCATCGCTATTCTTCAAAATAGTGATAAACGCCTTGTTCTAACAGATTTATAGTAAAGTCGTGTTTATGTTGATGGATATACATCAACAGGTACGTGACCTGTGCCTTATTTCCTTGTAGAAGTCATCCATGTCCTTGTCTATACAGTCCAAATGTTCATCTAATCACTAAAAACTGTAGTTTCTCTCTTTACGTGTAACATTTTAAATATAAATCGAAGGTTATATTTGGTTATAGAATTAACCGTCTGCTTAGCAAATCGATGTATATAAATATTGTGTTAAGTTGAACGAATGCCACGTGCTATATATAGTCAATAAATAATAAATACATGCATAAACAAATGGTAAATCCGCAGAGACTTTTAAATGTTTTCATCCGTGTCCGGCTTTCAATCAAGTTTCCTCTTTACATGTGAGCAAATGTTTAATCACCTTAGAAGTATCTTCTACGGGTCATGACCATTGAGAAAGGAGTGGACTCAAGGATTTATCACTGTCTAGTGGTCTTCAAAGGGGAGTCTTGAAGGTAACAACGTTAAGGCCAGTCGTGAAGGTACAACTCACACTTCAGCTTTAACAAAGAATATTTATTTCGTGGTATAATCCACATTCTTCCTATATCTAAATACATGTATCTTAAATTCACAAGTCACTACAACTCTCCTAGACAGTCTATGTTAAAGGTCTATATATAATATCATTGATTATATTACATTTGTGTTATTATGTATCAAGATTAGTTCTATAGGTCTTTCGTGTCTTTAATCAATGGAGCAAGTGACACGGTTGAGCAATCTTATTTCTACATATTTATCAATTAATGGACTTTCATTTAATATGATCAACACTGAAAACACTGTTAAATATGTTTTGCTAAAAAATAATAATAATATCATCATAGGCTAGATCTATGTAATATCAGATATATGATTACTGTGAAAAATACAGCATTAATGAGATCGACAAACGGAACACATATTGTGTTAGGTACACGTGGTTAACACGTGGCTTTGTTATTTTTTGACAGTTTAATACTACGTTATGCTTGAGGAGGGCAGCTGATTTTGCAGTGAACCAAACAACGAGCAGTCTTCTCATGACTATAATCGTGACGTCACTCCTTTGAAAAATGGCGGACACCAAGCAGCCGCCGAGTCCGATAGTGAAGTTTGAGATGGATGAACCGAAGGAAAACCAAAACGGCATGTTGGATCCACCAGTAGGACCCCCTATGAGAAAGATATCATCCACTACAAGGTTTCAAGTTGACAGAGTAAATTCAGTGGATGCAGAGAAAACGGAAAATCTCGAGGACACTGACACGGGCATTACTGTGAACACGGCTGCTGATGTTGAGCACCGAGTTACTGAAGTCGGTGATCACGGGTGCCAGTCGGATACTTCAAGTCCAACAACGGCTTCAAGTCCGTCTCACAGGAATGGAAAAACATCATATGACACGAATTCTTATTATTCTGGGACAAGGAGTCCAACAGATACTTATTATTCTCAAACAAATAATTCTAATTCGTATGAAACGAACTGTAAAACGTTTGGTAAATACACGACTGAAGCGATCCCCCATGTTGACCATTACCGTAATCTGTTGTCTGCTACCACCGCCATGAAAAGTCGCCCTACTCTGGCAGAATTACACGAAGAAAAGGTAACAAAATATAATATAATGAAATATTAATATGTTTATTGATTTTTAAAATTTAAGTCCCTAATGTTAAAGTCTTAATAATATCTTGCTGTTCATCTGAAAGGCAACGCAATTGGCCTTACTTTTTAGTGATATATATTATAAATACAAAAACTTGCAGAGGCAGAACTGAATTGTTGTCTGTTTAAAATTATATTGTTGATTGTACTATGTTCACATATAAACGCAAACATACACATATGTAGTCGTACATATATTTATATACAATATGCATAAATCATACCATAACTGTCATTATTGACATAATTTATTTTTATTTTATACTTATTTATTTACATGTAGTTTTGACCTTTCAAGGGAACAGTGATTCTCTATACTATAGTAAAGGCTTTAGCATGGGTTAATACTGATGATTGAATTACATGTACATTATGCATACACTGACATAGTGTACCTGTAACTTGTAAGTTGTAATTTAAAAGGTCTGAACTGAACACTTTCCTACATATGAAGTATATATTTATAGTACACCGTTCTTTTTTTGTTAAAGCATTTTCAAATAAACCAGCTGTAACGTAAATTTATGTTACTAACAAATGTAATTGTTAGAGTTGTTTGAATAAAAAGATTTAAGTTTATATTGCTCAAGACTGATAATGATCTCGTGTAGGTCTATTTAATATACTGTATCACTCAATTACTAAATCCTAAGAGTCAAAATGCCTTTCATTATTTTCATTAAAATTTGGTTATTAAATATGTGGGTTGTATCGAGCTAATTTTGAGTTCCAGACATTTTTGTACATACTGTATCAATATTTAATTTGGCATTTAATTATATTGCTTCAACTGATAGGCTGACAGTTTCCAGACACTTATATATTAGAATTTAGAGTCTATAGATTTCGTTGAAATTTGGTTAAATATTTTGCTTTTGTCAAGCAAAGGACCAAGTTTGAATCCTGAAACTATTCATTCATATTTAATTATATATATGTTGCATTAATTTGATTGGCTGATAGTTTCCAGACACTAACTTTCCTTATATTAGAGTCCATTGCAGACAGGGGATCAACATTTAAAGACACATGTACGCCATGCCGTTGAAACTCACCTGTCAATGAGGTTTGAATATGCTCCACAGCAAATTGTGCTGGACAGATTCTGAATATAAAACTATGAAAGTACTTTTCTATATACATGTAGGTGTACTTAAGCTTGTATTAAGTCAATGAGGTACAATTCCCAGATGTTAACATGTCTAGATCTGTGTAATATAGACACCCAATAACACAAGCATCTACAAAAAATGCAAGTCTTTACACATGAAAATTGTATATCAACCTGCAGCTATATATATGTACATGTACTTTTGATAATCAAAATAAACTGCTATTTTGTTTAGTTGTAAAACACACAGAACATATAGTGAAATTAACAGTATTACAATTAAATGATTGACAAGTGTTCTCAAACACTAAAATACAAGACAGAGAACATGATACAGTGTATAAAGGTACATGTAAGTAAAACATATTTTCGTCACACTAGGAAAATCCCTGTAAAGCTTGCATATGTTGTAACCTTGGGGCATGGATAACCAAGTTTGTTCAAGACATAACCCTTAGGTCAACATTTCCCCCAAAATTGTTGGATCAATTTTAACCAAACTTATTAGGAAGCATCTTCAAGGTACATATATGGGGATTCAATATATATGCATGTACACTGTTGGTACAGCACATGTATACATGAATGTGTTTATGTTTTACATTTTGAACTTCACCAAAGCAATTCAACCAATTTCAATTAAACTCAGTAGGAAGAATACCTGAGAGAAAGGGATTCAGATTTATTCAAAAGGTGTGGCTAATGGCCTCTAGGGGACAATATTGCATTAGCCAACTTTTTACGTAGTTCACCATGACTCTCTGTTGCTACTTTTGACCCAAGGGGGTTGGTTACAAATGCACATTGAGAAATTGGGCTCACCATAACCCATTGTTACTTTACACATGTGTACATGTACGTATACATAAACATGTATCAAGCTTCAGTTAGATTCAGAGCTGAGAGTTCTCCTTTTTGGAAAAACCAAGTTTGGAGGAAATTGGTCCATTGTTTAAGAGTATAAAAGGTGAAAAGTTGACCAAAAAACAACAGAAATGTCCACGATCCAAATAGACTTATAACCAACACTGGGAGGGTGCCTACATAAAACTTACTAAATTTCATTTTTTTTTGTTTTTTTTTGTTTTTTTTTTTATTGTCACAAAACATTACATACATATACAAAAAACAACATGCTATTACATAAAATTTACTTTTATAACCATATAGAGTAAGTTGTTTTAAAAACTTCAAATGTATACAGATTTTTCTATACGACTTCTCATGGACAATAACAAAATGATTGTGTAGATATTCCTCGAAGAGGAAATACTAAATTTCACTTGAAACACAAATGTTAAAGCTTAAGGTTGTTTTTCTTACGCAAGACACATTTTTAAAGTACAGACTGTATTTGTAAATTAAAAACAAAGACTAAAATATTTTCCAGGTGTTTAAAGTTAAATATTGTATACAGATTATAATCTACCAATATATGCTAATTTTTCAAATAATATCCACACATTTTTCTCTTCTTCAGGATGAAATGGATAATTACAGAGGAAAGCAGAGAGAACCTTTATTGGCATCTGCAGAAAAACTCGTGGAGGAAGGGTATGTGCCAAAAGACAAGGCAGCTGCACCTAAATTTGGGTGGATCAAGGGTGTACTTGTAAGTGTTATAATATGTAGTTCATATATATATACTGTAAGGAAAAAGAAATGCAAAACAAAAGTGTGATATACGTGGAAGATTAGTTATAATTTATTACACATTTTGCTGTTTTCTCACACAAGTCCCATTGTAATTATAAACTTTTCACATTTTCGACTTCTTCTCCTTAACCACTGGACCCATTTTATCCAAACTTGATAGGAAGTATCCCTAGGTGAAGGGGATTCAGATTTGTTCAAATGGAGGGGCTGGGCCCCCAAAATTTGACAAAACTTCAAAAATCTTCTAATAAACTAGAAGGCCTAGAGCTTAATGTTTTGGTATGTAGTTCCTTTAAGGCAAGTAGAACCAAGTTTGTTCAAGGCGTGACCATGGGGTCAAAAATGGGTTACACTTTTTTGGGTAAAAGTTCAACACTATGGCAAATGTGTTATCTTTTCACATTTGCGACTTCTTGTCCAAAACTACTGGACCAATTTCATCCAAACTTGGTAGGAAGTATCCCTAGGGGAAGGGATTCAGATTTGTTTAACTGAAGGGGTTTGGCCCCAGGGGGCTCCACTAGGGGGCCAAAAGGGGGAAAATGTGTTAAATTTTCAAAAATCTCCTGATAATCTAGAAGGCCTAGAGCTTATATTCATGTTTTGGTATGTAGTAACTTTAGGGCATGGAGAACCAGGTTTGTTCAAGGCGTGACTGTGGGGTCAAAAATGGGTTATACGTTTTTGGGTTAAAGTTCAACACTATGGCAAATATGTTAACTTTTCTCATTTTCGACTTCTCGTCCAAAACTATTTAACCAATTTCACCCAGACTTGGTGTAAGACATCCCTAGGGGAAGGGGGTTCAGAGTTGTTCAAATGAAGGGTAAAGGTTTCCCAAGGGCGCCTTTTTTGGGGCCAAAATGGGGTAAAATTTGACAAAATTTTAAAAATCTTGTAAATTTGAACTTGTGTTTTATGCTTTGTTATGTAATAACTTAAGGTCATGAAGAATCAAGTTTGTTTAAGGCATGATGCTGGGTCCAAAGTATTCATATGCAAATATTTAGTTTTTGGCCTACAATGTATTTCAACCAGATGAACGTTAAGGCCTGATGGGCCTCTTGTTATTTATGGAATTCATTTATAGGTATTTATAACTGTTGATAACATTTTTTAAATTATCTCCAAACTATGTTTGCTAAATTGACTTTTGGCTGCTACCACCAGAGTGAGTCCTCTTCGCACAGTGATGGCTGCCTGTAACCTCTTAGTCTTTAAGTTTTGTATGGAGTCCATAAAGTGTTTATTCTCCTCATTGGAATGTTGTTCCACTCATTAAGTTAATAGGGCAGCCTTCAAGTGGAAGACAAGATTGGGTCTTCTTTGTACCTTCTCTGGAATTTGTCATCTATAGGGGAAAAGATAAGATTGACCCAATATTCACAAGTAAAGAGTACATGTACTATGTATGTCCAATTGTCAAGGAGCATATGTGTTAGCTTCGCCATTTTGTTCATCTGATATGATGTTGCTGTGTTCTAGGTGAGTGTGGCAATTTTCGGTTGGTGAATCTCCCAGATGATTTCAAACTGTTTTCAGGCTATAATTGGAACATTTTTGGTTAGCATTATTTTTCCAGCCTGTTTCTGAAGCGGTAAGAAATCAAACCAATATTACCAGACAGATTTATTTAGTCTTTGCACTAGATAATCACATGTGGACAAACACTCCATTGACATTGTGCAATTCTTTCATTCCCTATAAGTCTTCATAGAAGACGACTTATAGTGGAAACAGTGCCTAATGACATAAGCTAGTCTGCATCTGACACTAGATCTTATAAAACAAGGCAACTGCTTGACATCTCTCAACTTTCACAATCATGGCATTGCGCATACTTGATTAGGACAGTACTTTTCAGTAAGGTCATACACCAGTGTTATTGGATGTTTGTGATTTTCAGGAATTTCAACATGTTGGTACACTTTTTTGCTTGGTCACCCTTCAATAGTTTTGAACACTGGACATGCTGGAGGCTCTAAATGATCAGACCAAGTTTTCATTCTGTTTGTCAACTATGCTAGCTACAGTCTCCAGTAATGGGGCTTTGGATTTCTTTTCCATTCAGGAGATATATGTACAAAACAATAATGAAGGAAGGGTATTGACTGCCTTTAAAAAGACTTTAGTTCGTCGAAAGTGTTTTTCCCCATAAAATGCCATCTGTCATCCATCATCATCCGTTTACAAGTCTTATTTTCGACTTCTTGTAAACCAGTTTCAGCCAAACCTAGTTGGAAGTATACCTATAGGGAAAAGGCTTAACCTCCAGGGGCACCTCTTAGGGGCCGAAATGGTGAAAACTTTATAAAATTTCAAAATATGTGTGATGTCTTGTAATAAACCAAAAGGCTTAAATATTTAGCAACCTTAGGGCATGGATTATCAAGTTTGTTCAGGCCTGCTCCTTTGGGCAGAAATAAATAGTACATTTTGGGGTCTAACTTTAACACTTCTGCTATAGCACATACATATGTACATTTCTGCATTTTGACTTCTAAAAAATAGGTGGACCCTTTTCAAACAGACATGGTAGAAAATATACTTGAGGTAAGAGTATTCAGATATGCTCATTATCAAATAATGGCAGGCTTTGTCCACAAAGGGTGGTACTATAGTGCCAAATAGTGCCAAAAAAAAAAGAATTCATATAAACTAGATCCCCTAGAATTTAGTGCTTGTAATATTGAATATATGCAGTAATCTCAGTACATGGAGTTGATTTTCAAGACACAAGCCTTGGGTTTTGGGGTCAAAGCTGAAGTTCAACACAAAGTAATACATTTATGTTACCTTTTTAAGATTCTGCTTCTGGACTATTACAAGACAATTTTTACCAAACTTAGAAGCAGGCATCCTTTGGAGAAGAGGATGCAGATTTATTCAAATGGTGGAGCTCAGCCCCAAATGGGGAGTTCCTAATATAAGGTTGTGAAAAGCGAATATTTTGACATAATTTGAAAAATCTTATGATAAAACTAATATTAAGTCTTAATTAACATTAAATTATTGTATTTTTTATATGTAATGAATTATTATATTATTAATACATAATAAGTAAAGATATGCTCATAAGGCAAAAACAATCAATACTATGTTTCCGCTAACAGCTTCAAAAAAAAATTAGGGCAGGTAGGTAGGTAAATCTTTTTATTTTACTTTATGTTTTTACATAGGTTATATAGAGAGATAGGTTCTGACTTTAACAGTGCTAGTCTGAAAATTGCATACAAACTTTTAGGGTAGGCACTTAAAATTAGGGTCGGTAGGGTTAGTGGAAACACAAGTATTTTTTCTTTTGGCCTAATGTATTTAACAAATAACCAGTAAAGTAGTAAAAACCAATGAAAGATGCCATTCAAAAGACACGAGTCCATAGACAAGGTCAAATCAATGTAAGACAGGGATGCAAACAAAAAAACAACCCAAAAACTAAACAGGAATACATCACAAACTTCTTTAAAAACTAGAAGTGAAACCTGGTGTTGGTGAAGAGGTGAACATTTCCTGCTACACATGTGTCACCAATCATGATGTCTATGTGAAACAGTGGTTCATTTTAAGAAAAATAGAAAAGTCTTCACCTTTAAATTACTGTTTTTAAAGGGCACTAGAAATTATCTCTCGTTCACATTGATTGTGTACATATGTATGTGGTGTAGGGTAGTATATGCTTCTCTTTTTTGATACAAAATTGTAATTATTTAACTGAAGATTTAAAGGCTTGATTAAGCTATGAAAGAATTTTGTTGATGCATATTTATTTTAATGTACATGTGCATATATATTAAGTGTGTGTGACTCACTATCTCATCAAGGGATAATGTCAAATACTGGTATGTAATGTAATTAAATGATCATCCTTTACATGTTGACTGTTGTTTTTGTGTGCACCATATGCAAATTACAAGTTTGACCCTGTACACTTTATAAGCATCATACATGTTGCTGGCTACTTATAACCTTTAGTTATAATTCATTATCCTTGAGATTGAAGTAAATAAAACTTTCCGCATGATACGAATATACAACTTATATATAGATATCAAACCTGGGAATTTTCCATCAAATTCTTATATGCTGCAGATTTATCTATGGGTTAAATTTTAAAATAAGTAGATGGAAATTTTCCTGCATTATTCAACCACACCTATGATTTGATAGGTGCTGTAATTGTTATGTACTTGGACTCAGTACATGTATTCAGTTTATTAGATCTGTCATCTGAAACTTGACAATGACATATACTTGCAATGTATTATGTGTGTTTAATTTTATGAAAAAATGATAAATTCACTAGATTATATCATTTTTTGCATATATAAATGGGAACGTATGTACTGTATTCGTTCTAATATACGCCTGGTCTCTAATAATCCCCCACCCCCCTACTTTGACGCCAAAACTAGTGACTTTTACCACCCT
>JAUMGZ010173409.1:0-14726 GCA_032359645.1 Pododesmus macrochisma | reverse complement strand
TTAACGACGAGACCATTACATTCCGTGTAACTAATTACTCTTCTCTTAACGACGAGACCATTACATTCCGTGTAACTAATTACTCTTCTCTTAACGACGAGACCATTACATTCCGTGTAACTTATTACTCTTCTCTTAACGACGAGACCATTACATTCCGTGTAACCAATGCCTGTTCTCTTAACGACGAGACCATTACATTCCGTGTAACTAATGCCTCTTCTCTTAATGACGAGACCATTGCATTCCGTGTAACTAATGCATCTTCTCTTAATGACGAGACCATTACATTCCGTGTAACTTATGCCGCTGCTTTTATTGACGAGACCATTACATTCCGTGTAACTACTGCCTCTTCTCTTATTGACAGCTTCAGTTAATTTAACAACATTGATATTTAAAAACAAACAAGTAATAGTTTTGACTTCAACAAATTACGATATACATGCAAATGCACTCTTTTATCTACAAAACTTATAGATACATACATTTATTGCAAGAACAGATAATTCAAACAACAAAATTCATTTATAATAAGATGAAATTTGGATCCTTAACAGTTTGAGCGGTCTGTGTTTCTTCGAAGTTTATCCTTTTCCAACAACAAATGCATTAATCACAACTGTAAATGCGTACCCATCACATTCCCTTACGAGATGAGGTTCAAATATGAATTTTACGATATGAGATCACGAACTGCTACTCATTAAGCAATATCGAGGCCGCGCCTTGGTGTCTTAATCTGGCATCCCAAATCAAAAGTTGTTTTAGATCATCATAGCGAGTCAATCGTAAGACAATATAACTAGTCAGTGTATACATAGCCTCTCTTTCGTAATAAGATTTAGTCCCGTGACAGACAGACTGATAGGAACTATTTTTTTTGCACAATAACGACTTTATTCATTTTTTTGAAAACCAAGGAGCGACGGTAAAGTGGAAACATCAAAAACATTTCAGAATTTTTAAAAACAACATTCTTGACATCAATGTTTGAAAAAAGTTTTTCTGTAACCCATCCTAACATCATTGTAATACTGAACTGAAACTTCAAACACCAAGATGCAGGGTAGAACAAGCTTGTGTTATGGCATCTTGGCAGGGAGCCGGTATCCAGCTCTAAAACATTTGTGATTGCCCTCAACTGGCATTCGTGAAAAATGAAGGTATCTGACTAAATAACACACACACACACACACACACACACACACACACATACACACACACACACACAAGCAACTGAAAGGAAGAAGAAGCTTTGGGTATCCACCTCAAAAACAAAAACGGTCGGTTGAATGCTTTTAATATATATGTAGGATAGTTTATCATTTGTATCCAATATTGAGTGCGATATTCATATATACGTCGTCCATGAAAAGATAATTCTACAAGACGGAGACGTCAAAAAGTCCTAAAAGTGCATGACTGCCATAGAGCTCAGTATACATATGTACATGTAGCACGGTATACACTTTCTGATGATATTGCACTATATCAGTAAAAATGGAAGCTATGCATCTAAAACGTAATAATTTGAACATATAACATGTCTTTTATCACCATTGTATCTTATTTTGTGTTTCTTTAACCGACCCCTGGTGTCATTGTCTTCTTACGAGTAATACAAATGTAGTTCTGTCTCTACTCTAAGTGTCACATATACCTTGGAAGGTTTCTGCATTAAAGAACATAATGGACGTATGTCAATATCAAAATACAAATAGAGTAAATACGTACCAAACTTTGTTACTGCTATCCTTTACAACAAGCTGAGTGCGTTAAGCAAAAAGACAGAAAGTGCATTTAAACCGTTCTGATATAACAAATTAAGATTGATATATCGAACAGTGCAATCAATTCAAACGTGAATTGGAAAGGTTATTGCACCAATGAATGGTTTGCATTGAACGCATTATAGCGAATAACCGTCTAGAATCAGTAATGTTTGGTTTAAAGTCGTTAAAATCTGAAACTAAAAATAAAATCATTGAAAATGTGTGTACGTGGAAAAAAGTGACATGAAATATTTTCAAGTGTTTTTTTATCAGAGGGCGCACCAAAATGATTACATTTTTACGTAAACTTTGGTTCTTTTTATCTTTATTTCGCATGAGTCGTCCTCCATTTACGCACGGGAATTGTGGGAGACAATCTTCCGGAAATGAATGGTCCATCTTGATAATAAACCACAAGACGGCAAATTACTTGACCGTCTCGGAAGCAGCAGTGTCCTTCAAAACTTAGTTTATAACACTTATTAAACATACAATTTACAATGACACCGTACAGACTGCACGGGGTTAGTGGCAATAGCTGTGTCACTCTCAATCACACAAAAGGAACTATAACAGCAATGTCGTCTAGATTTGAAAATTTGCTTGCGACTTAACACGCAACATACCACAAACTTCGACAAGAAACGACCAGTTGTCTGGTCAGCGATTAATATATAAGCGATGTTATTCAAATGTCATTCGGAAATTCATTGTCATAATTGTCATTTTTCGTGAGACTTTTGCGTGACATCATGGGGAGGTGAAATAGTTTATATCATATATCCATTGTAATTAGTTACACGTTTTATGTTGTATTCTTAATTGGGGTCCCTCTTTAAATTTATACTGCACAGACAAAATGTTCGCCCTTGAACGACGTTTGGCAGCCTTAGGAAGTAGCTGTGGATCTCCTGACAGGTCTCGTTTTTCGAAGGTGATTCACTTGCTGTTTTTCCATAAGTATTATAAAGTGTGCATGCAACATCCCCATATTTTGTTCATCTTTTTCAAAACAGTGATTTAAAGAAATCGCAAAAAAGTATTTGAAGAAAAAAATGACGGACAGCTCCAAATTAGATATTCATAATAGTTATTTGGTGGTTATGATCTATGCTACTTTGCCAAATTGTGGGTAAAAACAAAGTAACGTCAACATGTTCTGTGATACTCCTTATTTCCTGTGATTATGTTGTTTCTGTGTAATGGTCAGTAATGTACCTCATATAAAATGTTCTAACAATTAGTGTTCAATGTATGCGTTCCCGTCATTCTTTGTTTTTCCATTTTATTAACAAGAAACAAACTATGGTCGTTTGGTCGTTTCCGAGGCAAGGATAAAGAAGTAGTTTCCACTGTCCGGTAAGGGCAGCGGACTTGTAACTGATAATCACGATAATTACAGAACCGTCTTCCGGTACAGAAGAGTCCTGAACACAAAACAATATACCGGGCTAAATTAGTGAAATAGTTAAGTGATTAAAGGTCCTAGTCCCGGTTCGATAACGCAAAGATGAACGTTAATGAAGTGTACATATACTGGCGTTGCATGCAAGGTTAAACTTCTGTTGATTGTAAAAAAAATAACGCTAATTAAAATGTAACCCATGGGAAGAGTACGTGTACATATAGATCAATATATTTGAATAGCACGAAAAGAATTATTGCATGTATTGTCTTTACAATACTAGAATATCAAAGTCGTCCACTAACAGAGCAAAATACAAAACAAAGTAATCACAAAAGCAACCACTCGACAGAGAGAGAGAGAAAGAAAATGTAATAGGTTATGAGCAAGTGAATAAAAATGATATTTGATTCCGAGGAAATGACGAACATCAGATATCATGGTGAATAACAATCTCTATTGTTATATAAACCAATAAAACACATTACTTTCTGATTTATATTTACAAAAAAAGATAAATGAGCGTCTTATTTAAGTAGTAACGTAATAAATGATGAGGTGTCCCGTTGCATGGATATGTCACCCTGACCAATTAACCCTCAGAGAAGTGTTACAATGATATATCACTAGGTACAATGACATCCACAGCGCATCATCGACATGCGCATGCTGCCACGGTCTTCCGTAATCCTCATCTACACCGATACAGCTATCAATTTATAATCAATTGTTCCCGACTGAAATCGTGATAATTGACAATGATAAATTAAAAATCGGTTGCATTTTGTATATCTCTTTGGTAAGTGTGAAAATGAACAGATTACTATAAGACTGCTTTCGTTATACGATCGAAGGTGTGTTGATGTCATTTATTTTGTATAAGACAGTACATATTGTCAAATTGATTCTCTTTCACCAACGTTTCTGTCAGTTGTAACTGTGTTTTAGTTATGTCTTATCGTTTGTGATTGTCACAACACTTTTGCACGTAAACCTTTTCTGCGTTTTTTATTCTAAACCTTTGTTCAAGATTAATGAATATATTTCTATTTGGGTTTCTTTACTTTTCTATGCGTTTTGAAGATAGAAAGTTAAGTTGTTACAGGAACGAGCTTTATGTTTTCCCAAAAATTGCTATATCCTCAAATTGTTTCTGAATGCACATTTTCAATTTAAAACCTGTTAAGTTACCACCATACAATGCCATGTGTCGTGTTGTGTCGGTGACTAATTCTGGACATGTTTATGATGTGCTTTCTTCTCATTTTCATTTGTTAAGGGTCTCAGTTTCCACGTTAATATTTGGTGTTGCCTACAATTTATCGAAGTGACAAGGTGACATCACGACGGGTAACATCTTCATAGCAGGAAATGCTCACTCTTTGCGAACTCATTGTTACTCTCTTAGTTCATAACAAAAGTTCACGATTTTTACATTTCATATACATAAATGTTTGCGCGTATTTGTATTTTCCATGTAGTTCCCCTGATTTCCGGTTTTTTTTGCCATTGCCAAATTTTACTTTATTCATACTTGTCTAACTACGTTTTTGGCTATTCCTTCGCATGCACTATTTGGCTATTCCTTTACATGTTAGGCAGTCTGGTTTTGAATAGTTCTTGAATTTGTGAAGTTACAAGAAAGTAAAACGACTATGCATATTCAATACTGACGACATATTCACTTCATGATACATACAAAACTGTGAGCATTATCTTAGTACAGAAAATAGAAATTATGAGCAATAATACAACACATTAATAAAATGTCAGATGAATTTACAGCTGATTTATATGGGCGTTCAACATTTAAAATCCCACTCAGCTTATACCTCGAACTTTCAAGAATTGAACGACTGTGCAATTTATTAACTAAGGATTACAGATTACCCTTAACAGTGAAGCGCATTTGCAAGTCCGTACGCATTTAAGCAAAGGCTATCAAACATACTTGTTAAATTATCGTTAAAAAAGCATGCATATACTCTTTCATTAGGCCAGTGCCTGTAGATTAACTTTCAACTTGAATTCGGTTTGTTCGGTTGGGTCGAATTCTCACAAAAATATAATGAGAGTTTTTTTGTCTTTATATTTTAAAAACATTGTATTAATTGGCACCCATATATTAAAATGTGCCTTTAATTTAATTTCATTATTCTATTTACTTCTTATTTTCAATTGTGTTTAATTATTATAGAGTTTTTTTCAATTGTGTTGTTCAGATTTATTCAAATCAAAGAAAAAAGTCAAAAGAACATACAACCCGGCAAAATCAAGAGCAACCAAATTCAGAAAGTAACTGTTCTTTATGAGGCTATTTTACAATTTATATATAAAGTCATAATGTACCACATTCATAAGAAAATCGCCGAATTTACGAGTACACAAGAGGGAATGTTTTACAATTTGTTGATATCCACTATTAAACGTTTGTTTTACGTCGTTTACTCATGATTACACTTCAGTTGCAAAGGAAACCATGACTTTCAGTAACATATTGATAAAACTTTTAAGCGTCTTGTCCACCTCTTTTATTACCAAGTACCGTGATTCCAGACAACAGTAATAGATAAACCGGTCATTGGAACCGGAAAATGAGTGTGCCCGTACGTTTCTTTGTCTTTGGACAGTAAGGGCAGCATGACACGAGGATCGTTGAATTGGATCATTTTATTTGATTTACAATGTCTACAGATCGATAATTCTTTGCGGGAAATGTTTGTAATGCGGAGGGACAAAAAACTTTGTTTTCTTTGTTTACCAAAAACGTGTAAAAAGTCTAAATTAAAAGTATATGAACAGTTTACAAGATCAACGGTCCGTAAAACATGACCTTCGTTACAAAGTAAAGAAGAACATGTTATAGTAGTATTGCATGGTTTTATCCAATTAATGATGTCCATAAACTGAAAACTTGCAATGACGTCACTACATTTCTATGCTTTATGATTTTTGGTTTTAATGCAGCATAAATGTCTTGCTAAGCGTTGTCATGTTTTGTCGTTTCATAGGGCATTGGTTCCTGTTGTTCAGATGACATTCCTCATCTCTGTATGTGTCGTAATGCATTATACTTGATGTAATAACGGCGCTTTACAGAACTACTCAATACTAGCCCAAATGTACGGTCCTTGTCTATTCAGACAGTTTCTATCATTCATACACTATCTGGTCTTTAATTATTCAGCTGACCGAATTCAATTTGTTCTGTTTGCTTTGCTAAATACAGACCTTTTGGGACTCTGTGACAAGTCAAATAACGTACATTGACCTATTGCTACTTCATTGGCATTGTCTGACAAGTCCTTTGTGAAACATTTCTGTAATTCTTCTTCATGCCTCAAGTAATTGGCTTACCTATACTTTGCATCTGTAAGAAACGTACATTTGAAACAAACATAGAATACGAAATATCAGCCAACGAACCCCGCCAATGTGTAGAGATAACGACAGTAGAGTATGACAAACGCGGCTATTGGCGCCAAAAAGGAACACATTTGACAAGTTAGGAGTATTATGTAAATGTTTCCAATTTTCGTCGATATGCATAGAAGCTGGGTGATATGATACTGCGAGCATCGTGATTACAGCTACCGAGGGTATTTGTTCAGTGTTGAAACTAACATTCAAAGAGCAATACAAGACTAGTACAAACACATTAGCATCATTAACAGAAAAAATAAACATTAAGTAATGAACAAAATAATTCAAGTTTATAGCGCATTCGAATCTGAAGACAAAATAACTCCTTTTGTTTCATTTGTATGTCGCCAAATATCCAAGAAAGCAATCAGAATTAGAAAGTAATACGACAGTTAGACGAGCGTAAATGAGCAAGTTCCACAACATGACAAGGTGTGTGGTAATTTCTCGTGTTCTACAAACTTGACTATATCACAATGAAGCATTGCTGTGGTGCGTGTCAAAACGACCCAGATAACATATAGGGCAACAGTCGGGAGCTAAGGCTAGATTGAAGACAAGGATAAGCATATCCTAATGGGGGAGCGCTACGTTGACAATTCCGTGCATATTTTAGAATAAAAGTCAAACTGCCGTGTCCAAAAAAGTTGGGTGTTATAACATTATGTCTATGTGCAAATAGGCACGTTCTTATACAATCATATATTAAATGCAGCATGCAATGTATTCGATTTACTCGTAACAGTTAAAATTACTTCAGAATGGCTGTTAGTTTATGTTGAACTGAATTACAAATGATTACCATCTGTTAAGCTCTTATTTGCTTCTTTGCTTCTTTGTTTGTTTGTTTGTTTTCTTGTTTGTCTTTTTCCGTGTTTGTTTTCTTGTTTGTCTTTTTCCGTGTTTGTTTTGTGGTTGTGTTTGTCTTTTCCGTGTTTGTTTTGTGGTTGTGTTTGTCTTTTTTAATGCTGACACATTTCAGCACGTTTTTGGGGTAATGATAATATTTTGTTTCACTTTCAACTTTCGTAGTCCTACTATTTCATCAATAACTATCCTTGTTTCGTTGTTACTTTATCTTTGTGTCTATCTCACATTCAGTTAATTGCAATACAAGATACCAGGCATGCATAGCACAGCAGTACATGGTAAATATTTAGAAGTGTCTAGCTCAAGAATATGCCTTTATAGAATACGGCCCTCATTCGGATCGTGTGATTATTTCTTTTTGCAAAAATACATGTTCCCTGGCGCATTCCAGTCCATTCAAAACATATGCATGAACATGTACAGTAAACGGATTCCCAGTTGTCTATATTGCGCAGCATATCAGGGGAGGTAACCAGACTACATATACGGTCCCTTAATTCGCTCTCATGTGTAATAGCTTTTATCTTATGTCAACAAGACACGCGCCATGTTTACTTGCTATCGATTGGGTGCAAACAAAACGAAGTACCTGCTAGCTTCTGTACTTTTCGATTTACAAAACGACAAAAAAGAATATAACTCAGATGACGGACGGACTGATTGAAAGATAAATTATATATTTACATGTTAAACTTGGAGGATTACATTTATGAATGTTGTATACAAATGTTCATACATTTTTTAATCGCTGCATATGAATAGTCAAAATTGCAGTGATTGGCGGATTGGTAAATATTTTATATTTTTGTGAAATCAAACCTAACCACTTACTGGAATTAAAAAAGGAGGTAAAATCAAATAAAAAATGTACACGGCATATGTTGAATCTTAATTAACGTTACAAAGTCTTTTTTATGAAGTTATTAAAGTAACACACCTGCCGAGGCGCTCGTTCCTGGTCGCATGTTCGATTTGTATTTTATTTTTCGCTTACATTTCCGCATTTCCCGATCATCGGTTGTGATATCCGAGCTCCTCCGATTAGAAAACTTCTATTTCGACACGACCCCATCTAAAAACGAAGTTAAGTATATACAGGGTAACAGGCACTCCAAAAACTTACACAGCATATCTGTTGCTAAAGACTTGGCAATCGTATTATATAAAGGTTACATATTTCACAGAATGTCACATGATATTTACGGGAAAGCAGGAAATTTGGCAGTAAAAAGTGGCTATCGAGTTCGACGTATTTAAAGCTAGGCACCTTTGAATACACTCATGTCAGACAATTTAGAGATTTGTAGCATGTGTATATCCCTCGGTAATCCATCTTGGTACAATTTCGTACCATTAGAATCAAAAGCTTTTAAATTTGATCGAACGCTTGTCATGAAAAGTGCAGCAACCGATGCACTCGGACGGAAAATGATGTCTTTAAATGCTAACAACAGGTGACGGAAAACTGCATTTGATGAAATGTTAATTGGTTCGTTTTGTTTTATTTGGACTTGTCTAATTGCAGTTACGCAATTTAGTGATCATCACATGACAAACTAAGTCATAAGGACATTTATTTTTAAATGTTGTCAAATATTGATTGATGTTTGGTTTTACATATCACTGTAGTGAAATGTTTTTTGATTAAACAATCTTGAATAAATTCGAACAATATTTGTACTGATTTCCATTGGAAACAAACTAAGTTTGCCTTTGTGTTACACATCACGTGATAACTAGCTATTTATCTAAAGTGCCTAAAGGCACCATTAATTAAATGAATTCATAGTTGAACTGTGAACTTATAACTAATATCTGACAAAAAAACACTAAAATTAAAACCTGAATAATAAAATATTTCAGTGTTATTCGTATTGGGTTAAAGATGTTTTCTCAGGGAGTCAGTAGACTTATTTGGACTTTGGAAACGTAACTGCCTCAGTCTATTGTCACTTTTGATTGTCTTTTTTGGGTTTAACGTCCATTCAACAAATGAATAGGTTATATAGAGACGGTTTCTGCTAGTAACAGTGCGCACGTTTTGCGACGACTTTATAGTGATATCTCATTGAATTATCACCCCGCAGACACATTGACATGATACTTCACTCGACCACATTATCCTGACACCGAGCCAAACAGTCCTCCTCCTACCCAGAAATGCCGAGCACTTAACAGGGAGCGAGAAGTGATTGCCTAATTTTAACGTCTCGGGTTTTGACGCGGTCGGGATTCGAACCATCGCCTTGGATTCTAACACCAGTCTACCTGCACAAAGCGAACTCTCTACCTCTGCGCCACCATGTCGGTTGTCTCTTTAGATGGGAAGATACAGTCGAACCCTGATCTACCGACGGCCGTAAATAGGCATATAAAGATGAGTATCGAGAGCCACAGCAAAGCGTAAAATGCAGGAACTGGAGACCTCTGACATAAACACTCTTAAACGATCGGACATGAGGGTTTGTTATTGAGCTTGCCAGTTTTTCGATTCGTATTTAAATATTGAACATCACCAAACAATAATCCAATATAAGTGATTTGCTAAAGGAAATAACGTTATTAAATGTGCAAGTGTCCAGTTGATAGTGATCACCATCTGTCCTTATTATTTGATCATGATAACGTTTGAAAAGGTTAGTGTCCTTTTGACCCTCCTTTAATGGATTTATCCAAATAAGTAATAAAAACCTCTCATGACGGGTAATTACGCACTTAATACTTCATCGTCTGTTCAATAAGCACCAATCAGAGTTATTGCTACAGTGTATTTAGGTTTATACGCAGGACGTACACACAACATGAAATCTGGAGATAAGAGTATTCATTTTCCAATTATCTTTCAGATGTTTACATCTGAGTCTTAATTAACATCCGGACAAAACTAGTTGATATGATATATTCATTATTTACTATAATGACTAAAGTATGTTGTGTTTTACACGCTTCGCGCCTTTTAAAACAATATCGACGGTTTTTTAATAAGTCTGAACACTGGGAACATGAATGCGATCAACATTTACTAGTAAGCGGTATCTACTTCTACAATTGTGAAGACCAAATCGGCAGTTATTTAAATATACACGATTTAAATAAGGTCTCTTGTAAATATGTCGCTAGAGATGAAGTTACATAAAGACATACGAGCATTGTTTGAACACTTATTGTTCTGTGTAAAATCAATCAGTTTGGACTGAATCTTTCTATATATCTTCTTACATAGTGTTCTCAGTGGTTAAAATACGCATGTCATCTAATTTAGCTTAGGTCGAAATTTGGCCTATGGTGTTCTAAAAGTTTAAAAAATGAGAAAACAAATAAAATAAAGTTACCATACCCGCTAAATAGGATTTTTTCACAACTCAAATTCTATACATGTAATATTTTTTCAATAAAGTGCTTTAAATTTCTTTGAATATCTGTTGTCGGAATGCTATGTGTCTCCTATTGGTTTGCTGTTTTCCAACCATACAGTTAACTTAGTCTTGTTTTAATGTATTCTTGTTGGAATGTTCTATTGTGATTTTCATTTAAATATAGGATAGTTTTTATTGTCTCTCGTCTAACGCTAGACTTCAAAAACTTTAAGATAAGTTTCACTATATGTTTCTTAAAACTTTTTCAATGAATATAAAAATATATATCTGTAGAACTAATGTAAGAAAAAAACGTGTTTATGTTCAATAAGAACTCTCCTAAAAATGTCTTGTCTTATTATTGCTCGAGTTAAGTGCTAAGCAAGTCTTATCTGATTTGTCTGTCATATGTTTTTCTCTAATGCATTCGAGTCTCTTCCGACATCAATATTTACCACGGTTTGAAGCCAATTGGAATGGTAACTTGGAATTGTTCCAAAACGTCAACAGGTTACGGCCTTGGTCAAGAAACAATTCAATTCGTATCGGTTATCTTATCCACTGTAAACAAGCATCTGTTAACAAGACCAATTACACTTCCGTAATGATGTTCCTAATCATTTGTCCAAGACTGTGAAATACTGCTTTATTTGTCGTCCTAATGAACGAAACAGAATATATATATATATATATAAATAATGATGAGAAATGCATGCGATAAAAGCACACGTTTATATTGACTTTTAGAGCAACTAAAGATTGAAAATACACACCCAAATAATATTCAATTCTTTTGTTATTGTAACATAAAATGTGAGGCGGTTAATAGATTTGTTTTCTTTGTTTTCTCTTTTGAAATATATATAACATACGTTTTTTAGCATATTAAATTTACTGAATATATCAATGTTTTATTTTGCTCGAATATTATTTTTCTAATTAAGCATCACCTTTAAAAAAAATCTTCAGTTTAGATGTAGACCATACATTGAAGTAAAGTTTATTTAGCCGTTACCAATTCGCCATAAATGGGGTTAAATCTCATATGAAATACAATTAATTAAATTTGAAAATCTACTTGTCATCAAATTAAAATAATGTTATTTCACCTTTGTGAGCTATTGAATCTTTCAATGTTTTTTAGGCAGTGTCTGAATAAAATAGCTTTTTATGTTCAGTGTTGCAGTTTATTTGTTATGCAACGTAACTTTTGACGAACGAATTGATTTAACCATGTGCGTTAGAGAAAGTGTTCAAGATGACTGAAGTGGTAATACTTCAATAACATAACACGTTATTCGAAGCAATAAGATATCACTGGACGGTATAGCGTGCCAGAGCTTAGTTAAGTCGACGGTGAACAATGTTTTCTTTTATCACGAAGTAAAGGACGTGTTAAGCAATCTTAATACTAAGATGTGAAGTTGGCTGTGATAACAGACACTTAATTTACTCCCATTGATGAACTAGACGTGTTTTAGATAGTCGCTTTTTACACTTACGGTGATAAGTTTCATAAATCTGTCATGCAGAGGGCATACACTAAAGTTCGATGTTGTTGTTTTTAGATCAAAGTTGTTGTTGTTGTTGTTGTTGTTGTTGTTGTTGTTGTTGTTGTTGTTGTTGTTGTTGTTGTTGTTGTTGTTGTTGTTCAGTTGGATTTTGCAACAAACATTTTGGTAATGTAATTTTATGTTTTGACTGTTATATTGGATGAATTGGCATTTTACTTCGTTTCGGGTAAACGAAATTTTATTGTTTTAGAAATGGTTTTGAGATGACATATTGATCAATTTTAAATCGATGGTCCTGGGGCCGCCATTTTGATTTCTTAAATAACCCGAATGACATGTGAATCGGTTCATTGTGGTACCCGCAATTGCGTTTATGATTAACGAACAGTTTCGTGTCTTTATACGGACTCGAAATTATGATTGTTGGTCTTTGATTTAGTGTTGTGTTGCTGTATCATATGTAAGTTTCCTTTTTATTCATACACTCACTGTAAAGTTCTGTTCATCAACTTTTAACAGTGTCACAATAAAATTCCTTCCAAAGTGTAATAAGGGAAGGTTGGTGCACCATTAACTGTGTATAACAAACCTTCCAGCAGAAATGTGTACAATGACGGTGATAATTGAATGCTGGTTCATACAAATTTAAACGTTTATGCAATATTTGAGCTGTTTTTACCTTTACTGTTACACAATGTATTAATGACATGTATTATTACATAATTAGTCTTATTTGATGATCCTACAAGCGCGGTGGCCCAGTGTGTTGGGGCGCTTGCTTCGTGCTGGTAGACTTGTGCTAGAATCCACGGTCGTGGGTTTGAATCCCGGTCGGGTAAAAAAATCTAAGACTTTTTAATTAGGCAATCTTCTCGCTCCCTGCTAAGAGCCCAGGTAGGGGGAGGACTGGATGGATCGTTGTCAGTATAATGTGAACGAGTGAAGTATCATGACAATGTGTCTGCAGCGTGATATTTCAGTGAGACAGCACTATAAAGTCGCCATATATGCGCACTGGCACAAGCAGACACCGTCTCGATATGGCCTATACATGAGTTAAAGGGACGCTTAACCCCAATAAAACAATGTAACAAACAAACATTATTTGATGATCCTACATTTTTTGTTTGTTATCAATCTCAGTGCGATGACTGAGTGCACGCTACGATGATTTATATTTCTGCAAGTCAAGAATCAGTGTCCATGTTTAAAGATATGCCTTGTTCTTCTATAAAGTATGGATATGGTACTCTTTGTTTCGTCTTCTGGTCGGGTTGAAATGACAACTGTCTAATTAGAATTGTATTCTTTGTAGTAATTCGAACACTTTAAAGATAAAAGGTGTTACATTTCGCCATAAAACATCGTTTAACCTATGATATAAATGTCACTTAAAGGTCCCCCGTTATTCTTATTCATGCTATTTTACGAGGAATATTTGTTTGCTAGGCATATGAAAAGGCTCGTTTATCTGCATAATGCAAAGTTATTAAGATGCAAAATATGACGTGAACTTAGATTTGAAAAATAGATTAATACTGATTAAATATGTGCTGATAAATATTTACGTGAGGCATCAATTCTAAAACCACTGAAATATACGTAAACGAGTTCAAACACCCTCCATAATTAATAACGTTTTATCAAAATGTGTTGATAGAATTTATTCCGGTATCCATTTTGTTTATTTTTTATGTTTACTTAGGAGTGAGAAGTAAATAAGTTCAGTTTTATAGTAATTTTTATTTACTTCATAGTAGTTAAATGTCAAATGAAGTCACATACATCATTGCACCAGCTGATCAATATTAACAACTTTATAACTAGCACAAGAGAGCTCCGATGAGTCCAAATTGAATATAACAAGGCGTTGCATTGTTAATGTCAATGACAATGACAATTTTTCATTCTCGAAATTGCAAATTACAATTGTAGAGAAAAATAATCAGTACAATGTATATATAACATAACAGCATGCGTATAACCGGAGAACGTACTCTCTCATTACATATAGTAAGTTTTCGCAGTGCGTGAAATTGTCAATGAAGACATCGCAAGCTTGGCATCCTACGAAATAACAGCACTGCGATTACTTAAAAACACTGTGTCAAATGACTAGATCAGATAATATTAATTTGGCGGAAGTTACCACCATTTTGACCAAAACATACTGACAACATGACTCTTAGATGCTTTAACTAGAACTAATGCATTGTGCACTTCTAATCACACTCTTTAAAAGGTTAATTTGTGAGATTGTGATGTGACCTATTTAGTTTATAATAACTATTTAACCACTCAGTCATCATGTATCGTGGATGACCGTTCCTCGTAATGCCTTTGGTGGTGGGGCTTAGGGAGATTTGTCATTATCATACACTTA
>JAUMGZ010173398.1:0-14727 GCA_032359645.1 Pododesmus macrochisma | reverse complement strand
TGGACATAATAAGTGGATACAGAGTATAAAACATTTGGACATAATAAGTGGATACAGAGTATAAAACATTTGGACATAATAAGTGGATACTGAGTATAAAACATTTGGACATAATAAGTGGATACAGAGTATAAAACATTTGGACATAATAAGTGGATACAGAGTATAAAACATTTGGACATGATACGCAGATACTGAGTATAAAACATTTGGACGTAATAAGCGAATATTTTACTTACCGTAGGGAAATCTTTTGTGTTGACAGAATCTAATTTGCTATACTTGTTTATAACTACAGTTTTACCATCATTATACCTTGCCAAGACCATCTGGAAAATATTTTTCTGAAATGGATAAAAGTAGATTTAATTCAATAAGACTTATAGGTACTGTGAGGCTGGTACACATTTCTTTTGGAATCAAATATACATAAAACTCTTATACAAGTAGTAAGACAGGTGGACATTTCTAATCAAATGACTTAAACAAACAAAATTCAGCTCCATGAAGAGAGAGGAATAACAATAATACCGCAAACAAGAGGCCCAACGGGCCTTATCGCGCTCATCTGAAGCTTAGCTGTCATGGTTATTTTTCTTGGTAGTGTACATTGTTTTTTTATACAAGATAGTTCTTACAAAGATGATTGAAATGAGATCAACCGTTTTTGACATTTGATAATTTGTCACGATTTACGTGACAAAACATTGATATGAGCACAAATTGCCCCATCATTTGAACAAATCTGAACCCCTTTCTGGTAGGGATGCCTTCTTCCAAGTTTTGATGAAATTAGTCAAGTAGTTTTGGAAAAGAAGTCTAAAATGTGTATGGTAAACATATCTGCTATAAAATAATGTGTTGAACTTTGACCCCAAACTGCGTAATCTAGTTTTGACCCCTGAGTCACGACTTGGACAAACTTCGTTCTCTATGCCCTAAAGCTCTAGGTGTTCTACTTTATGAGAAGAAGATTTTTGAAATTTTGTCAAATTTACCCCCTTTGGCCCCAAAGTTCGCCCCGTGGGGACAACGCCCCTTCATTTGTAAAAATCTGATTTCTCTTTTCCCAGGGATAACTCCTACAAAGTTTGGATAAAATAAGTCCAGTTGTTTTGGACAGGAAGTCAAAATGTGAAAAGTTAACATATTTGCTAGTGTTGAACTTTGACCCCAAAAAGCGTAACCTATTTTTGACCCCAGGGTCACGCCTTGAACAAATTGGTTCTCCGTGCCCTAAGGTGACTACATGTACATGTAAATACCAAAGCATTAGGCTCTACTCTAGGCCTCTAGTTTATTAGAAGAAGATTTTTGAAGTTTTGTAAAAAAAATCCCATTTGGCACCCCCATGGGGCAGAGTCCCTCTATTTGAGCAAATCTGAATCCCCTTCCCTAGGGATACTTCCTACCAAGTTTGGATGAAATTGGTCCAACGGTTTAGGAGAAGAAGTCGAAAGTGTGAAAAGTTTACGCTGTCGATGGTCGAGTTATGACGACTATAGCTCACATGACTCCTTTGGCTCAGGTGAGCTAAAAACTATAGCTCCTCGTGTTCACCAGGGCCATCTCTAAGATGACCTGTTGCTATTACAAACTATAGCTCCTCGTGTTCACCAGGGCCACCTCTAAGATGGCCTGTTGCTATTACAAACTATAGCTCCTCGTGTTCACCAGGGCTATATCTAAGATGACCTGTTGCTATTACAAACTATAGCTCCTCGTGTTCACCAGGGCCACCTCTAAGATGGTCTGTTGCTATAACAAACTATAGCTCCTCGTGTTCACCAGGGCCACCTCTAAGATGGCCTGTTGCTATAACAAGCATTAGCAAAGTTGCCCTTTCATAGTGTTCCAAGTAACCAAATATATCACTGGATACAGTTTGCTCCTAGGAAGGCAATTTTTTTTGCCAACCAGGATACCCAACAGTAATTAGCTGAAGGGGAGGCCATTAAAATAATTTATCTATATGGCTCATGGAGGATAAGTAAATCTTAGATTATTAAAGAAAAGCATACAATAACCTAATGAAAATAATAAGTGTAGAGGACTATTTGCCTCACAGTTAATTAATGGAGCTCTATAATTGAACCACGGGACCGGAAATTGATAGGTTTATTTATCCTTTCATATCGTTTCCAAAATCGTAAGTTACGATAATTTTTGTCGTAAGTTACACTTACGATAAATTTTAGTCGTAAGTTAAGAGAAAACTTACGACATGCTTCGTGAAACTGTCGTAAGTTTTAACTTACGATTATCGTAAGTTTAATCTTAAGTTTTACACTTACGATTTTTTGTGAAATTGGCTACTGGTTCTTTTTCTTGTTGGTCCTTCTTATACAATTTGTCTGGTCCATAGCTTTTTGTGCTTTAAAGATATCTTTTTTGAACATAAGTATATAATACAGAGATCATTAGAGTTTCACATATCATAGTTAGGTCTCTGTCACCTTGAATTTTTTTTAAATCAAGGTAAACAACAACCAATTTCTTGTATATATATATATATATAGCTTGTTGTCTAAAGCAAAACTTCATCATTGAGCAATACTTACCTAGGTTACTCAAAATTTTGTATCCTTGTTGAGCATGGGTTTGAGGAGTGTTGCATTTTAAAATGACTTTACTATAACTTTTTGCTTGAGTAACTGCCCAGAGTACAACTAGTAATAATTGAGGTATTTTAATACTTATGTATCCTGATTGACAGAGTGTCACAAACTAAAACAACAGCACTATTACTTTATTTGCCAGAGTTATTGCCCTTTTCTGAATAATCATTATTATTATTTTGCTGTTATTGTTGTTTTTTTTTGTTTTTTTTAAAGATTTTAGCTTAACTTTTACAACTTTTAATATTGTACATGGATCAACCAAATTTGGTATACTTAAGCATCATGGCATAAAAAACATTCCTAAAATAAATTCTTGAATTATCTCCCCTGTCCCTAAATGGTACATGTATTTTCATTGAAGTCATAAATGTAATTATCTAGAATTTTAGATCTTTTTTACAATGTGAATATCTGTTTTCTTTAAAATGATACATCTCAATTATTCAAAATCAGCTACAAATGTCAAGTAAATGCTTAGTTTAGAATAGAAATAACAGTTGCATGGATATATGATGTGTTGGAATTGAGTAAGCAATAAATAAAATTCTGGTATTTTCCTGTTGATGCCAAATTAAATTTTGGCACCAAATAACCTTGACCTCCTAAAATCACTGAAGTCTTTGTAAAATCAAACGATAAAGCTGGTCGCATAAAACTGCCTTTCACTAAATTATTCACCTGTGTGCCTCGCTCATTCTGAGAATTCAAACCCACGTCGTTTACAAATTTTTTTTGACCTGTATACCTTTGTTAAATTAATTCATGTTCTAATTCACTTTGTTCAATCGAACATAAAACATTTAACAAATAAACACAACTCTCATATATGGTGACACTACCTGTCTGTTCATTGTTTGCAGGCTTAAACTGTAAGTGTTGGCTTTCGACCACAATTCGTTTTTGTTGTTGTTGGACATTTTCTTTATCAACTGAGCGTGCGCATGCAGTAAAGCTTGTCATAAAGTTCATGACAGGGTCATCAGAATAAGGGGCATGGCTTGTCTCGAATTATCGTCTTCCATACAAAATTTCGATAAATCAAAAAAATAACTTTTTACTCTGATATTTGTATCCTTTGCTGGTTCACAAAGTAGTAGCACACTTTCTCACGAGGAAAGAATTATCAATTATTTGTGTTTCTCAAGTTTCCAAAAAGAAGTAAACTTGAAGAATATTAGCACTTTACGAGAAGGTTTGTTTATATGTATAATAAGTTCTAACAAATTGTTATAATCTGTTTTGGGTAATTTTTGTTTTTTTGACAGTTATGTCTGATAGTGAACTTGTTTTTACTTAATTCTTTTATGAAATCAGATACAAATAGACCTCAAAAACATCAATGTAACTATATTGTGGAGTGATTTGAGGACATTTGACAAATCAATCTAATTGGATTTATCAGAAATAATAACCTGAAGATCGAGGGACATGGTTTGTTGATGAGCGAGTATTCTTGGTTTATCAGAGACATTGTTCTTGATATTACTGAAGAGTACAAATCTTAACAAGGGAGATAATCACAAAAGGAATGAGACTGGTTAAATCCAATCAGATATAATTCCATAAAATACTCGTGTTAATTTAGTTCTCATTGTTGTCAGGTCCCCATCCAGTTCATAAATAGCTGACAAACAAGATCTTGCTGCTTGTATTATTGGTGTACTGGAGAGACATGAGATGGAATATTTGTCAGGACAATGGCCATGCAGTAACTGCGTCCTTACAGATAACAAGACAAATTTTCTGCTCAAAGAAACAGCCATGATCAAGCAATACTCTTAATTTTTGGTCTTTTATTCCGGCAAATTATCAAACAACATCTGATGAAAAAGTATTGATTATATTGTGGTATTGTTCACTTCATACTTCTATAAAACTATATACGGCTTGTAGCTTACTTGGTTTTGCTTAGTCAGTGTTGTATATGGCATAGGGAATGACACGACCTACTGGTTTATTGTTTTAATTAATAAAACAAAAATTTTTTTTTTTTTTTTTTTTTTGCTACATGAAGGTAGTTTGTGTTTAAGTCAAAGTGGCTCATATGACATTGATATAATACAAAGTTTGATATATGAATGTTTTTCTCTTTAAAAATTTTCAGCAAATAAATTTTTGTATTACATCAGTTCTACATACAATAACCGGAGTGGTGGCTTAGAGGTAAAGTGTTCACTTCATGTTGGTGGGCTGGTGTTAGAATCCCAGACGGGGGGTTCAAAGCTCGGCTGTGTCAAACCTAAGAGGTTTAAATTAGGCATTCTTCTCACTACCTGCTAAGCCCCCAGCATTTCTGGGTAGGAGCAAGACTGGTTGGCTTGGTGGCTGGATAATGTGACCGAGTGAGATATCATTTCAATGTGTCTATGGCTTGATATTTCAGTGAGACAGCACTGAAAATTCTGGTTGTGTCTTGTTTATGGTTGGTCCATAAGAAAGTCTTTAATTCTTATTGTGGTAATGTACATGGTATTGCTTTCATGTGAGAGCATATTACCATTGGCTTTGATAGATAGTGTACCTGTTTTGCAGTTGGTAATTGATTTTCATCTTAATTCTTATGTTTACACATAATATCTCAAATCAGGATGCGGCTAAGCCATATTTCCATTCTACAAACTTCAAGTCTCTGATCATTTAAAAAATAAGTCGAATAACTTTACATAAAGTGCATAACAAATTAAGTCTCAGAGACAATGGAAAGGAACCGCTGATCACAATACTTGAGCCTGATATTATGTAAAGTATTGTTCTGTGTCATGGCGGCAACTGTTATATCGTGATTTCATTAAGAAAGCGTCAATATTATTGTGTAGCCATGCCTGCTTGTTTTGCTTATGAAAAGTCTACAAAAAATAATTTCATATAACACAATACATTTGTACAACGGCAGGTATTGTACTAAATCCACTTGCTAATGTTTACTTCTAAACAAGAAAAAAAAACTGAATTGACAGAAACACAATACAATGACAGGTATTGTTTGGTGGCCGTTAAAAGATTGTGCATTGTGAAAAATGAATTGCCTTTGTCTTGTCAGATTAAAGACTGGTCTGTATGATTCACTAGTTGTGTGGTGGGTAAGGTCTTACCTGGCGGTGGTTTTCATTTAAAAACACAATAGAACAATACATTGTTTTACTTTTGTAGCCAGCCCAGCCCATGCAATTTCATAGGTTTTGTTTTAACTTGCAAGTGTAAAAATGAACTCCATGCATTGTGTCTGGAAACTCAGACAGAAAGATACTGTGTGACATATTAGGATACAACATGCTTGATATTCCTGGTATTTGTGACATAGTGAGACCTGGTACAGGTACCATTTGATAGTTCAGTTGTTTAGAAAGTAAGAAGAAGAAAAGTCTTATTCCATAGACAATGAAGAGTTTGAAATAGCTGATTGATCAAGTCAGGTAACATATTATTGAATTCTTATGTGTTCTGTTGTTGATCTGTCACCTTCAGTTTTCTTTCTTTAAAAATGACTCATAATTAACCTTTAGGTTCGTTGTGAATGAATTTTTTTATATCATAATCAAAAAAGATGATGCCATGTCATTTATAGGTATGAAGTGTCTCCATTTTTTATCTCTCAAGAAATGTTGATAAAAAAATTCTGGCCATTTAGCCAACAAACTAATGGATCAGGAGGTTTGTATAATGCCTCTTTTAGGTGATGGATCCATTTATATTGGTATAGCTACCTCAGTGTAGGTTTTTAGCAGTTTCTATAACTGTCAATTGATTCCAAAAATGATGCAGAAGTTCAAGTTGGTTGTTTAAGTACATAAGCCATTGCTTGTGTATGTTACAAACAGGAGGCTGTGAAGACTGTTGTGTCCATTACTGTGTTAGTTGACCTAATGATAAGTGATGATGTTGTGGTGCACATGGTAATGACAGCACTGTGGTTAATCCTATAGTCTACACAGGTGCATCTACTTAACAGGTCTGTGTACAGTAGTGTTTGGGTTTGAGGTCTGTGTGTAATGTTTGGGTAGGCTCAATTAGCTTCTATTAACACAGTGGGTCAGTCTCACCTTGTATATCATCACTGTGATAGTGGTCTACTGACCACAAATCCATTCTCCATCTGATAACAACAATGGTTAGTTATTTCACTTGCTCTCTGGTGATAACTGTTATAATTAGTTGACAATTTGTTATGAGTACAACTTGTAAGTTGACTATACCATGACTCTTCTAAAAAAGGATTATCTAACTAAAAGATAGACAAAACATTATCCTCACAACTTGTGCATTGCAAGACTAAATGTTTATTGCTAGTGTGGTGAATTTCTGCACAATTCTCGAAAAGGAATCAGCACTCAGACTTGCATTGACCTGCAATTTTCATTTCAATATCTTTTGCAAGGTTTTGGGTTAAACTGAATTTATAAGAGGGTAAAAGTCGCACACACAACTAGTTAGATTGACTCATTGTCATTATGAAGTCCAGAAGTAGAGTAGCATGCCCAATGTGGCATGATATTCCAATGTTACAACACTTACAAGTAGACACTGTCCTGATATGACCTGACATATGTTAAAGAAACAGAAAGCCCCAATAAAACAAAACAAAGGGCAGATAAGATGTTAATACTTTGTCATATTGACACACCAAGTGTTTTATTGATTGTTGACTCTCATTTTATTGAAGTCTACTGTGTGAGTTCCATATTGTGTTTGAATGATGTTATGGTTGAACAATAAGTTTAAAGCATTGTTGTCCCCTAATTGTTCATGCTATTTTTTCCTATATTCACACAGCACATGTTATGTTGAATTTGAAGTTTCTAGCTGTATTTAGTATGAACATGTTTTCTATTGGCTATTTCTTTATGTCTGTTTCATTACTACCATTTAGTTAATTTAGGTGCATGATGGGAATACATTTTCAATATATGACGTCATTACAACTTGCATGTATTGAATAGTAGTCAAAAATCAGTTGTACACGTTATTGTGTAGTATTTGACTCCACTGGAGTCCAGCTTTAAAAACAAATTGTAAGCCATGATTTGCTGTTTGATAGTTTTGAGAGGATTATCATCAAGTAAAACTCTTTATTTTGTATCTTTTTCCCCTCATCAATATACTGTTTATAATTTGTATGTACTTTTAGTAGGTAATAACAAAGACTTAAGCAAGTCCCCTCCATACCAGGGTGCATTTATAAGACAGTGGTAAACAGTCTGTATTCCTGTTGTGATGGAATCATACTAGTAACCATTTAAGCTAAAGAAGAAAAGCCATTGGAGTCAGTCAAAGTCATTTTCTGGTGGTTATTTCTAATTTCTAAATCTTCAGTTTTAATTTGATTGGTAACTCCTTCTCAGCATAAGCTGCTCCTGAATGCATAATCCCTCCAAAGTGACGTACATGTGTTTTCTCCATTCTCATCTATAATGTACTTGTTTGTGGTAGACGTCATCCACTTTTATTATTAAATGGAACTATTCAGAGTTGAAAAAGGAGGGAAGTCGGCGGGATGTCAACCACTAGAAAAGGATCTAAAACACTTCTACTGCTTATACTACCTCTTTGTGTTCTTCGACAGAACCAGGACCCCTCTGGCTGTAGCTAATAACTAGTTTATGGAAATTTAGAACTGCTGATGTAAGGCAGAACAAAGCGGTATGACTTTTAAAATATGAAATGCATGCAAATAAAGTGTCCAGTTTCAACTCCCAGTAGAGCTTACTCCTAAGTGAGACTCAAATCCTGACTGTTGGTTATATTTTTCTCTGTTACAATCAAATGCCACAAATGGAGAGAGCGTAATTATATCTCACAAATAACCAAGACCAGATTTTTATTGTTCATATGGGTACAAATATTTATTATAGGTAGTTTTATGTGCTTTGAAAACAAACAAGCCTTGTGTCATGGTAGTGTTGGATTTGTTTGTTGACAATGTTTCTTTGTCAATTGCAGTCCTAATGTGTTCTTTAACATATTTAAGGTTTTGTGTTTTTTTGTAACAAACTGTTTTGGTAGTCTGGATACTTTCTTGGGAGCTGTCATTAAGTCTCAAAGAACAATTTCAGTGTGGTTTCTTTTATCACAGCAAGGATACCATATTTAGCAACTTTGTTGTGTTTTGGGTGCTCTTGTTATACTTTATTAAAAAGTTAGTTTTGGCAACTTTTGGTGATTTCTACCTGCTTTGGTGATTTCTATGAGAGCAGGGACCCTGCATTTAGTACATGTGTGTCCTGGCAGCTGTCATTGTGTTTTAAAGACAGTTTAGGTGTTTTCTATGACAGCAATGGTATTGTATTTTTGTAGTCCAAGTGTGTCCTGGGAGCTGTCATTGTGTTTTAAAAGACAGTTTAGGTGATTTCAATGAAAGGCAAGTAATCGTTTTCAGCAGTGTGTGTTGGTATAATACCCTCTAATTAAAGAGGTCTTGTCAAGCCACAGAACCAGCTAGCACGAGATTTCTTTTTAAGACCTTGACAAAAATTGGACAGTTAGTATTGACTTGCATTGTTTGGACAGATCGAGACCATGCATTGATTGCACACACGGTGAATCATAGGCATCAAACTTCTATGCAGCACATAAGTTTGAAGGCTGCTGCAACATCTTGTTAACAAAAATGTGCGAGAACAATAGAAGATTGGTGTGCTCTAGGGCCTCATTGATCTGGTCTGTATTTAATATTGGTTGCACTTCAGCAGGAAAAAAGTCCTAATAAATCACAGGGTGTAATTAGACAATGGACATGAGAATTAGGAAGACGTAGCACCGCTTTGGTTACAATGTCTATAGGAATGTGGAATGGAGCAGTTGATGCCAATTTAGGCCTCCTATTGTAATGATGAATCAGGGTTCTCTATTGTAATTCTGTGCTGAGCTAATTTCATTTACATCTATCATTCAAATTTGTCGCCTCCTTTAACACTATAACGCCTGTCTATTCATTTTGTGTGCACACTGTTCTGATTGCATCATTATCTTCTACTGTTGTGTGGCAAAGATTTATGTAAATTATGTCTTTTGTATTCAAAATCAACACTGGTTGCCAGCACCATCAATATATAATGTTTTATATATGGCATTGTGGCCGGCCTATTTGTTTTGGCTAGATAACAAATCTCTTGGCCATCACTATAACAATAGAAAAATGTCTTTGCTTAACTAATGTATTCTTATCCAGAGAGAAATCAATCTCCCTGCCTTTATAAGCCATTTAATTTGTCAATTAATATATCACCCTTCCCTAAACGACAATATTATGTTTTATTTCATTAACTAATTCTTGGTAACAAATGTATTCTTATCCTTGTAGAAATCAATATATCAGATACTCGATCTTCTGTCATATCCAACCCTCTCTATATCAACATGTAATTTGCTCACTTTGATTTTGACTTACAATGGATTAAGATTTGATTGCCGTGGACAAAGGTTTGGTTTTTTGACATGGTCACAGACGGTGTAATTTACTCTGCAATATGGTGCATTCATTGTTAAGTCAATTATCATAGAATATTATGATAATGGTAAATTAAATAATGAAATTTGGGGTGGTCAATTTTTCCCTGCGGTTTTTGTAAATATGATTAGTTTTATCAAGTGGCATCTTGATTGCTGACGTACATAGAATGAAATAAAAACTTCTTGTCGTCACCTTCGTGGTTTTTGTGTCGTGATTGTTGTGTGCCGTTAGGAGGATGGGTGGATAGTTACACAATTATGTTGATGTATTGTTAGCAATATCTTACCATTGTGATTGCCTTTACTTTGTGCGAGTGTCCCCAGTGTTTGAAATGTTGAAATCGACTCTGCCCTCATAAAGCCCAATGTTTAAACAGCCTATTGAAAGAGGAATGAAATTCAAATGTCTATTGACACAGGTATGTGGTGCAGATTGAAGATTCATGGATTAAGCTCCAATCTTTGTTGTATTAAGTCAATTAAACCTGGGTTCTTGGTTAGAAACAAATATATTTTTTACAATTCTTTTTTAAAAGGGGTAAGGTACTTTTTCAATTTAACAAGTTTAGTGTTTGAGTCTTAATTTACTTGTATTGAGGAATTCTAGTGGTCAGATGTAAATAAATGTGTGGCCGTGTCTTTTATTAATGGTGTTGAAATGTACGGGATAATGATTATACTATGAAACCACTTTAAAAATCAGGAATAATATGAGCCTCCAATGTTATGATCTGTTAGCTTTATATTGTCAAATGTTTTTGTCTGATTTAAGAACAAGAGGTATATGTGTGTTTTGTAAAAGAAAAGAATAAAGTGTCTAATTTTAATGCCTTATAATTATAGAAATTACCAACTTGAAAGGACCTATATTGTCCATTAAAAATGTAGAGAGTAAACTTAGTCTAACAAGTTACCACGATACTGTGCAATTATAGTAATTATAAATGTTGTTAAATATTTGGTAACATCTGCTTTGACTATTCAGATATTGTGAACAAATTATGTTATTAAGTAAACGTCTGTGTTTAAAAGCTATTCTCATCAATAGGTATTAAATGGACGTATTTGTTTCTTTAACCTTGGGTACTCCATGAACAATTTGACGTCTGTTTTTGTCATGTATATATGATTTGTTAAATTATAATGATCAAGATAAGTACAATTGTCATACAAATTATATCTGGTGACTATTTAAATGCTTAGATCAATCAAAGTCATTTTATTATCGGAAAACCAAGGTTTAGAGTTTATTCTTGAACGTAGGAGGAGAGAACGCGTCATGGTGTCGGTTAGGACTCCCTCACTTGACCCAATAGATTTTGTAGAATTGGTATTGCATTGGTTGAAGCAAAGACGATTGTTTGATTGATGGCTTTGTGTTAACAATAGACAAGTGAACGCTAGACTATACCTAACTACAATGTGTTGTCTTTAATACAAAAATCAACAATCCTATAGTGTTACCTGTGTAAAAGGGACCGGTGATAGGCAGGTATCTGTGACCTCGATTTTCATATACTTTAGGCCAGTTTTTACCTGAGCGTACCTGATGTTTTACAATGTGTCTCACTGACGAGCTAGACGGCTATGCGACAGTGCACAGGTGGGATTCAGGTGTGACAGACGGTGAGGTTTAAAACTACCTCAACACAATTTATAAGCATTGTTTTCCGCCACCCAAAGGATTTTTTGTGTTGATATTTCTGTTGATTCATTAGAAAAACAAATGCTAATTAATGCAGTCGTTAAAACATGAAGTATGGCTTTCACTATGGCCAGGATGGATATACAACATGGATGGGGTAGGTATATAAGGAATTGTTATGTCACTGTGTTATCTGGCCTTATCACAAACACAGATAAAGCACACACATAACCATTGTAATAAACCCATTACACTTAAAACAAAGAGCAATACAATTTCATTTTCTGGGGTTATCTCAAGTCTTAGCAAACATGTTAAAATTTGTTTTTAACAAAGATAATCTCTTCTTTTTGGATTGCAATAGTTGCAAAAAGAATGTATTTAAATTTGGATTTTTGTACAATGATATTTAACTCGGAATACTTTTTTCAAAATTATCTGAAAAATCTGTAAAAATGTGCTTTTGAGTGTAAGTTTAAATTGTTCTGACAGTTGTGTTTTAAGACAACTTTTTTACTATTACTGAGGTACAAGACCACTCAAAATAATTTAAAATTGTAAGTAATATTTACAGTTTAAAGTTTTTTTTTTTTTGCCTTTGATTTTGATAAAAATTACAGCTTTTGATCTTGTGCTACGTTACATATGGGGAATAAAATTATATAGTGTTCATTGATGAATTTAAGAAAAAAGTAATATTGATTTAATAAGTGTCAGTTTGAAAGGTGAATGTATATGAACTTCTGGGATCATATTTCAAGTCATACTAATTCTTATTGTTTGTCCGTTTGTTAGTCCCACATTCAAATTACCAGCAGAACAAACTCAAGATAATACAGCATTTACACGAATACAAAGAAACGTGTTACCCTATAGCGCCATTACTCAATGATAAGAGACGCTTATCGGAGAAAGTGTTTAGTTGAATTTAAAACAATAAGTATACAATGTCAACAGTCAGAATTTAAAGTACAATGGCACGCATTTCAAGTCTATCAGATACGGCCATGTTTAAGTTAGGTGTTTGTCGATTAATGGCGTCTGACTGGCAATCATAGAATACGATTGTCTAGATTTTATTCACAAGGATTGTTTAAATTAGAGATATATTTCTTATATCTTAAGGCCCTCAGTGCTTTTACTTTCAATACTTATCGAGTTGAACGTCAAGCACATACTGTATAAATACTCAGGTACAAAATGTTCCACTTGCAATGTATATCTATTAACGTCTCAATTTAAAAAGTTGAAGTAAGTTCAACTTGTTTGCACTATATATTAATTGATAGAATGTTAAAATAGACTCCTTAATGATATACAGAAATTTGTTTGTATTATCTGTTCAATTAACAATTGGTATTAATTGAAAATTATTTGTAGAACTTCATTTGTTATGCTATTTTAGAATTATTGTCTTTTAGACAAAGTTAATATTTCTTCTTTGATTTTCCAATGAAAGAACGTAAAGAAAACTGTTATTTGAATTGAGTTTAAACTAACTAGGAACTGGTTAGAAAATGTTTTAACAAAAGGTTATTAAAACACATTAAATCAATTTTAATTTAATGTGAAAATGTGATATTGCAGTATGGTAAATGAAAAATATAACTTTTTCTGGAAAAAAAGAAAGCAAGATTTTCTTTTTAGATATCTTGAATTCTTCTGTGAGATTATTTTCCTGTATGGTATTTTTATATAAATTAGATTCTATTTTGAGAAGAAAATATCCTTATGTAGTTAGAGAAGTCTTTAATGACACTTTCAGCTTTCAATGGTTTTAATAAAATCAAATTCAAAACCAGTATAAACTGTTCAAACATCATACAATTCCAAATGTTTGTAGCTTAATACACACAGTATGCCCTATATAAGTGATGGAATCAAATTCTTAAATTCTTTTTAAATCAAAATTGAATAATTATTTTACTAATGAGATCTATAGAAATGAAAACTTTCAACAAGAATTCCTTGAATTCTACATACCGCAAGTACAGAAGAATTGTTTTATCTTATAATATTGGGAAGTTACAGGCATCTGGTAGATGGCAACCATAGGTCTAGAGGGGTGGTGAAAACAAACAGTGGCTAAATAATGACTTATGTTTAGTATGATTAGATCGTACAGTAAGTGTTGATGGTCTTGATTGTGAGACTAATGCTGACATTATAGGCTTCTCTTGTCAGAATCCCAAACTGTCATCCCAAACTTATACTCACCACAACCATCAACCCAGCAGATAAACTTGAAATATCTGCTTTCTTTCAAACCTTGACTTTTAATTTTTCTTCCATTTTAATGTATAGGTGTAGTACTGGGATGTGACAGGTCTTTATAATGGTCTGTCTTAGCCCAGTAGTGCTTAATTCATAAAAGACACATTTGGTTATTAGCAATGTTTCAAGTTACTGTCAGTTTGAGGAACAAAGGTCAATGTTACATGAAGCAGACAATAGTTTTATTAACATTAAATGGATGACACTTTTTATGACACTGTTAGTCTGTTGTAGCAATTTAAAGGAGAACAAGTGGGGAAATGGAATGTATTGTTCCTTAAAAACATAAAAAGTTTATTATTTATAGAGATTTTAATTATAATCTAAATATTTTTAACATCATAATTAAGAAAGATAAAAAGCTAATGTGATCTTGGATATATAACTTCATCATTTGGATAGATTTATGTGAACTTAAGATTTATGACTTTAAATTTAGAAAGAGTATGTGATTTTCAATTCATAGTTTTATATTTAGACATTATTTGATCCGTACATTTATATCTTTATTATTTAGACATTATTTGATCCTTACATTTATAACTTCATTATTTAAACATTATTTGATCCGTACATTTATAACTTCATTATTTAGACATTATTTGATCCTTACATTTATAACTTGATTATTTAGACATTATTTGATCCTTACATTTATAACTTCATTATTTAGACATTATTTGATCCTTACATTTATAACTTCATTATTTAAACATTATTTGATCCGTACATTTATAACTT
>JAUMGZ010173387.1:0-14727 GCA_032359645.1 Pododesmus macrochisma | reverse complement strand
ACTACTTTCTGTGGACGTTGCAAACGGAAGATGTCAAAGGTCTTCCTACAGTGCTTTTTTTGAGAGTATGTGTGAGACAGAGTAATACCAATAAGCCTGTGGCTATACCAAAGGTATACCCCTTGCTTAAAAAGGGAAGAATAACTTTAAGCCAATAGAAAGATTTTGTCTAGCTAGTCAGTCAAGACAAAGATCCGTATTTGCTAGTCTATGATGTTGAAAAGCTCATGAATAAGATTAGATTACAACATATTTTATTGCTTGAACATTAAATGAAAGCACATATAACTTGAGCTTGTTTAATTATATACACATGTATTCAAGAGCTGTTGGAGAATGACAAAGCAAATCTTTTTTTTTTTAAATGATAGCACAAGAAGGTAGGTATTGAACACATAAAAAGAGGTCCATTTGGGCCTGAATGTCGATCTGGATGAAATTTGATTATAAGTAAACTTTTGGCATTTGAATACTTTTGACCCCAGGGTCATGTCTTGAACAAACTTGGTTTTCCATGCCCTTAAGTTACAATACATACCAAAGCATTAATACTAGGCCTTAAAATGATATAAGAGAAAGGTTTCCCCCAAGGTATGCCCTCAAGTGACAACCCTGGGGACTAAGACCCATCATATGAACAAATCTGAGCCCCAATCCCCTAGGGGTGCTTTCTAACAAGATTGGATAAAGTTGGTCAAGTTGTTTTGGATAAGTTGAAAATGTGAAAATTTAACATATCTGCTATATATATATTGTTGAACTTTGACCCAAAAATGTGCAACCTAATTTTGACCCCAGGGTCACAACTTGAAGAAACCTTGTTCTTCATTGGACTCTTGGCTTGAGAAGATGACCCAAAACATGCAACTTATTTTTAACCCCAGAGTCACACCTTCAATACATTTGGTTTTCCATGCCCTAAAGTTACTACATACCATAGCATTAAGCTCTAGGCCTGCCAGTTAATAAAAATCCTTTTTAAAATTTTGTCAAATTTCCACCCTTTTGGCCCTGTAGTGGCACCCCCTGGGAGCCCAGCCCCTTCATTTGAACAATCTGAATCCCCTTCCCCTAGGGATATTTTTACTACCAGGTTTGGATGAAATCAGTCCAGTGGTTTAGGAGAAGTCGAAAATATGAAAAGTTAACGACGGATTGACATACAAAGGACATAATTTGTATGAATAAAAATAATTCGTGGAACATATGCACCTGCAAAAGAACAGTCATATTCAAAAATTGATGACCTTCACCTCCAGTTCATGCTACCCTGAAGCAAGTTCTTCATGTGATGAATAAATATTAGAAAATTCTATGATATTCTACAGAGCTTTAACCTACAACATCAATAACAGGGTGACATTATAAAACAAGAGGCCCAAAGGGCCTTGATGTGCTCACCTAAAGCTCTAGCCTTGGTTTAAACAATATTTTATTACATAAATTCATTTACAATACAATCACAACAATTAAACAGGATTTGGCGACAAGATATAAAATCTTATTTTAGGTCATCTCCCTCCGATAACGGTAAACTTAGTATTGGAAGAAAGGCGGAAAATGTGAAAAGTAAACATATTTGCCAAAGATGCACTGAAAGTTAAAAAATAAAATTTATAGCACACTGTAGAGATGTGTACGAGGACAGTGTATCTGTATGTACAGAAGATATTAGCATAACTTTGATTTACATATCATAATACAGTTTAAGACCTAAACCACAGGACACAAAATTTGAGAAATGAAAAATGAAAATATTCGTCGTTGGCAGATGATTGCTACATAGTATGAATTAATGATTTTATGTAAATTAAGGAAATAAGTCCTGAACTAGATGCTGATATCAATTTACATTTTAAATCAACCTGAACATACTACATCTACGTCATACAATGTTCACAATATTTACATAATAAAGACCTGACAGATGTTCTAATATATACCTGTACACCAATTTATTATTCTATGAACATGCTTAAAAGTTTATTGACCAGACAAAACCTCTGCAATGTAGCATTTACATGGCATGAGCAATTGTAAACAAATTGAGTTACAAAACACTTGTTCATATATGATTATGTAACATGCTTGGTTTGTTATGTGTTTTGTATACATAAGGGGCCTCATAGTGTATAAGATCTTGCAATCTTTAAATGTATATGTAAATTTGTAAATGCACAAATCACTCAGGCATAGTATCTATGTCAATAAAAAAAAAAAACAGGAAAAAGATCAAATGGATAATGTTGTGCATGGATAGTAGTTTTGCATATTAATTGAGACTACTATGATTTATGCAAAGGTATACAGTATCAATATGTTTCTTACTTATAACACTGCAGGGGAGACAACCTTGATAACTGACATATATGCAACCACTATATGAAGTTTAGTACACATGTACTTGTATGTAAGAGAGTTTTCAAGACTTTATGTATACATGTATGGGGCAACAAATAGAGATTCATCTTAATGTTATTTGAAGTAGTGACTGTTAAGGTAACATGCTATAATTCAAAGGTGGTAAATTAAGTATAATTGAAGCAATTTAATTTTATGCACATGAAGGATATAAATGGTTACACAGTTAACATGGAAATCACTTCCATAAACTGGATTGTCTTTTCTAAAATCATCAACGTACATCCTTCAAAATTTCTATTTAAGAAAATGGCTTACAAGTAGTTTAAGAATGCTCTAGACAAATGAGGCAATAAATCCATTACACCACTATACTAAGCAGCAAACACCTGCAGTCAATGTACACATTTTACTTGTGCTTTATAATTAACAAGAGGCCCGTGGTCCACCACAAGACATTGACAGTGAAAGAATATCTTATAATTAGATTAAGTAAAGTTTACATACAGTATTTTGTAAAACTAAGTCAACCAAGAGTATCTCGCATTTGTTTGTATACTATTTAACAGTTGTACACCATTTAATAGATGTATCTATGTTCACAGATTATCTTTATATTATACTTTGTTTCATGACAAGCTGTTCTTGAGAAGAAGTTGAAAAGTTTTCAGTTAGTCTTAGACATGGCTGTAATACTAGATTGAGTTTAAAGCCTATATTCCATAACAAATTTTGTGAAAAAGTCAGCTTCTTGATAAGAGGTCAAAAAGTTCTCAGCTGATCAGAAACCTGGCGGCCATACTGAATAGATTTGGGTAAAACTGGAAAGAAATATGAAAAGGACCAAGCAAGGAGCACCATCAAGTTTTGTGAAATCTGAACAACACTTCTTGACAGCCATATTGGATTGAGTTTGGTAACATTGATAACAAATTTGTAACGGGATCATAACAGTAACACGGATATCAAATTTTGTAAAATCTGACAAATGGTTCTTGACCAGAAGTCGAAAAAAAGATCTCAGCCAACAGAAGCCACGGCAGACATATTGGAATTGGATTGAGTTGTGCATAGTTGGAAACAAGTATGAAAGGAGATAATGGGAGGAATGTTTTGTTAAAACTGACCAAATAGTCATAGAGATGTCCAATGGACAGACAACAATGAATGCCTAAACAAGAGGCTCATCAGGCCTTAACGTACATCTGGTTGAAATAGGCCAAAAACTAAATATTTGCATTTGAATACTTTTGACCCAGGGTCATGCCTTAAACAAAATTGGTTCTCCATGCTATTGCACAACAAAGTATTAAGCACTAGGCATTCAAGTTTACAAGATTTTTGAAATTTTGTCAAATTTCCCAATAAGTGGCACCCTGGGGACTAAACACCCATCATTTGAACAAATCTTCTACCAATTGGGATGAAATTGGTCTAGTAGTTTTGGACAAGTCAAAAATGTGAAAAAAATAACATATTTGCTATACATATACCGGTAGTATTCCTTCGACCCAAAAACGCATAATCTATTTTTGACCCCAGGGTCACACCTTGATCAAACTTGATTCTTCATGCCCTAAAGTGGCTACATACCAACGCATTAAGCTCTAGGCCTTCTAGTTCATTCAAAGATGATTGTTGAAATTTTGTTAAATGTTCCCACCTTTTGGCCCCCTTATGGAGCCCCTGGGGGCCAAGTCCCTTCATTTGAACAAATCTGAGCCCCCTTCCCCTAGGGATGCTTCCTACCAAGTTTGGTTGAAATTAGTCCAGTTGTTTGGAGAAGAAGTTGAAATTGTAAAAAGTTAACGACGACAGACGAAGGATGGGATTTGTATGAGAAATCTCCACCTTGGACCTTTGGTCCAGATGGACTAAAAACGAGGTAGAAGTTACATGACTCTGTTGTTTTTTGAGTATTGTCTTGCACTAATATGGAAGTAATTACTATTTCAATTATATCCAATGTGCCCTATCCACTAGTTTGTCAATGTTGTGTGTGTACACATGCCATTACCTATTTAGAGACCTTTGAAGTACACATTGTTCTCCATTGACATATGTGAAAACATCAAAGATTCTTGTGATTATGACCTCTAAATTAAAACAAACACCTTGCACAAACCTCCTGACCTTTTAAGTTATCTAAACACCATGGCTGTCTGACATTAAAGAATTAGAATACCAATGGTTTACGTAATTGACATCTCAGTATGAGAAAAAATATTTTTGTTAAATGGAAAACAATGATATAATCATTACAATTAACGTGCATTGATCTTTCATTACCTGTCTAAGTTTGGCAAGTTTGTTAGCTGCAGGTGTACTGGAGTTAGGAGAGTGACTTTTGAAAGCACTGGAAATCCCGTCTTCAACTGAATGATTTCCATTTGAACTAGAAACTGCCTCTTCTTTTATTGGTACATCTACAACGGGAGGTATTGCTGTCTTCGATGTTGATAGCTGAACACTCTTAGGTTCATTTCTGACTTCTGTTGTAACATGTTTTGTACTTGCACTTGTCTTGTCATGGACAGGCAGATCTGGGACACTTTTGTTCTTATTTGGTGACAAAACAGTTTTAGTCTGACAAGACGACACAGGTGACACAGACACACTCTTCATTGAAGGTGATGTCAGAAAAGCTTTGCCTTCGTTTCTTGACATGTCACAATCATTTGTACTATCAGATAAACGCTGTGAAAACAGAAAAAGAAATATTAAATGCATGTACAAGAGGGCGGGTCTTGATGCATAACTCAATATGCCTGACATCCTTTAGACTATCAATGATAGTAATGGTTTATAATATGGATAAACAATTGTATTTTTTTTTTACAATACTGTTCATCCTGTTGTTCGAAAATATTTTCCTCCTTACATCATATATCAATGTAATATTCAGTTTTTCAGGAGATGTGCATCTTCCTGAGTCAATTAAGGGATCCATTTCAACTTCAGAATTTAATTATGCTCAATGTGTCATTTGATTTGGGAAGATGGGAGAAGTATTAAGACCGCAGAACCTTCATCTTGGAAAAGCATTTAGTTTATTTGTAACGTTTATTCATATCACATCACAAGATACACAAAACAGGTCTTGACTCCAACCCTTAATTGATATACCAAAATGTGTTTACTAAGCCTTGTTGAAATTTGTTTATAAAAAATACTAGGTTTCTCGGTTTAATCAACAGAATATCAAGAATGTCCAAATCAATCATTTAAAGTAATACTACATGTCTAAGATTTTATTATCAACATTAATGAAGGGGCATAACTCCCTTAAATTGGATCACATCAAAATTTGATTTACAAGTGAACAAGTTCAGACCATATGAAAGGTTTGTGAAAGGATTTATTGAAATCCATTCAGTGCTTTAGGCAAAACTGTCTGAACCAGTTCCAGTACTCCATTCATACGTCCAAACATATTAAAGGACCTTCACACCCTTAAATTAGGTTGTCTCAAAATTTCATTCACAGTTGCACAAATTCAAGCAATACACTTTGTAAAGTTTTGTTGAAATCCATATTGTACTTTAAGAGATGTCTAGACAATTTCTAGTACTACATTCATATTGGCTAAGAAGTAACACCATAACATAGGGTTGTATCACATTTCATCCACAGGTGCATAGATTATCATTTGTTCAAAGACATTGCTGCCTACAAACAGAGTGATGCAAGTATACCTACCCCCAATAACACACTGTGTAAAAGATACTGATGTTTAAAGATTTATTTCTGAATGTAAATCAAAGCTTCATATACCATGATTTTTGTCAAAGAAATCAGAAAACATACGCTTTGTGGGTATAATCAGTGCAAGATAACAATTCAAATGAACAGATAATGTTATACTGATTATACTTCAACTGTGGTACAGAAATGACCGTCTACAACTCAGTTTGAAGACAAAACCTTAATACAAACACACAGATCTGTGTATGATATCACCATCAATAGAATCGGACTTACTGTTAACATTGCATGAGCTCCATTTATACATGTGTATACACATTTTTTGTCATCTTTGAAGCTAATTGACAAGGCTTGCAATACTTCTAAATCCACAAAATCAACCTATTTTCATCTCTATTCACAGACACATCTACTCTTCCTCGCAGAAAAAACATCAATTATTAACCTAAGAACAAGTTTCTGGTTTCTCATCTTTGGCAATGGTTCAAGCATTAGTGTAATAAGTAGAAGTGCAGAATATACCCTTCAATTCCTCTCAACCTACTTGTGACTTAAAACAAGCCATTTGATATGCAAGCATATAAAATTACCATATTAAAAAACTGTAAAACAAGTATAATACATGTTTTATGGGTTGCACTTCACATACAATGGCAACAGAAGATCCCTTTTTAAAGCTTCTTTGAGGTACAATACATTCTATGAAAACACGAGTTGATACTGACCAAGTTCTCAAGCTCGTGTGCTAGAGCTGAAGTATGTGAGAGTTCTTCATGTTCTTCTGTTTCAGAGTAGCTGCTGAGTAAATAGTCATGCCTCTTATCATGTGATTTATTGATTGGTGCTGGTGATTTGTCTGTAAAACAATAATAGATGTCTAATCAAAAATGTGTCACAGACATGAAATACATACTCTCAAATTCTTAATTACAAATGTATAAAAGTTTCATTACTTATTGTGAATTTGTATAAAATAATATTAATCTATATTTCACCAGAGTATATATCAAGTAAAAGTGAAACAAATCCAATAAGCAAATAATTTAAATGTTCCCTGTGCCCTTCAGAAAGTCAGAACTATTTTAGGAGTTTAGCATGCAAACCAGTATGAAATGTCAAGAACTGACAAATACAGCAGTTAAAGTGTTTGTGAAACATATGAACCAACAGAGGAATATTCAAATTCAAAACTGAGTTGATGACCTTGACCTTTGACAATCAGCCTCTGTAACACACTTATTTAATAACAATCAACTATTGTAAGTTTGGTAGCATTCCATATATAATCTAAGATATTGGTGTTTGAAAAACTTAAACCAAGGGTGGTAAAACTTTAACAAAGTGTTCTGTGACCTTGACCTTGGCCAGTCCATCCCTTCAATGCCAAAACATCTTTGTTAGGACAAACATTAATTGTCAGTTTGGTAACATTCCATTTATTATCCAGGTGTAATTCATGTTTGAAAAACTTTTATAGCACACATTTATTTAAGTGTGATTTAACCAAGTGCTCTGTGATCTTCCTCCTTCAGCCTTTGCATCCAACACACATATCCCTGATGTTATGACAACTAACTGATACAAGTTTGGTAACACTTCACTTCTGACATACAGGATCATTTATACTTTAATCTTGGAACAGATTGATACATAGAAACACAAACACACAAAAGTCCAACACTTATAACACTCCAACTACTTTAGTAGCAGGGGAATATTATAAGCTAGTTATTGATAAGAATGTAGAAATTTAAATAAAATAGTTTCTTATTGATTTTCAAACCTCCGCTTACTATTTCATAACACACTTGTAAATTGATCAAAGGTACATACATGGACATGTACTTTGTGCACATGTTACACAGCTAAGTAAGTATCTTTCCTATGTGTATACTCAATCAATATAAAACAAAATATTTATATTAACATACACTTTGTAGATTATCAGTTATGTAGTGATTCATGCATGCTTTAGTTCAATGAATAAACATAAACCATAGTTACTCTTCAAACCACTTAATGACTTGTACGGTTGAATAACTGGTGACAAATTCATCACGTGTAATGTTCTATTTATTACATTTCAACAAACATATAACATGTGTTTTGTCAACAACAATTACTTTGTTTGCTTGTAACTATCTTCTTACAAGAAAAGAATAGAACACAATATTTAAAGGCTAAGATACAAATCGTCTATGGTAGTATTTGTTTTTCCTAATCAAATATGTTATAACTCACCCATGCATGCACATACAACATGTACTACAAATTAATATATACCTCAAACTTCATTCATTTATTCATTTAATTAAAAATAAACCAGATAATAAAAAAAATTGATCTCTAAATTCGAGTTAATTGCAACACTATTTTCTTTCACATTTAAATAAGCTCATAATAAACATTGCACACTTTTATAACTTATCTAACAGCTACATTTAGTTTTCTCGACAGGAATGGATAATTATACATTACCTGTAAAACTCTCTTCCACAGATGTTCCACTCTCAGAGATATTTCTCCATTCCTTCCAAGTGTCTGGCACTACTGCTTCTTTCTGGGAAAATAATCAAACATCCATGATTTTCTTAGAATTACCAAAAACAGAATCCTTTCATGTTATAACAGTTGTCAGTATAGTATAACAGATCTGTGCATGTGCACAGGATTAGTAATTACTTCCATACATCAGATCTTCTTTATCTACGGTTGAAGTATGCATAGACAAACAGCTTATTTTAAAGCAGCTTGTGTAATGCTTCTTCAGAGAAACACAGCACATATACCTGAATAGTCTAAACAGTATGTGACTGTTGAGTTGGTATAATAAATTGCTGTAGAAGTCCCGTACCAATGAAGTCATTACAGTTGAGTTATTTCACTGTACGCACTGAAAGCATCCGTAATTTCTTGGGATAGGTTGTAAGTAAACTCATTAATGTTCACAAATCATATATCAGAAAGCATCCATCTACATAAAACACACCCACACTGGATAAAAACCGGAGACACTTCCGGAATCTCACCTTTTTATAGATAAAACTATCAAACTAATAAAACCTGTTATGAAGGGTAAATCATGGAGTAAACCAATAATAACATGCATTTGTACTTATATTTCTTCTTATCTCTTCCAGCTCCATCCACTTCAGATACAGTAAGAACTAAACCAACACATCTAAGTGCAACCCAATACCAGATGAAGCATTGTTGATATTACAATGGGATAGATAGGAAAGAGTTACAGACAACTTGTACAGTCAAAGGTCAACCAATAGGAAACTTAAACTTGGGATTGATTGGAGATAAAATATTTAGAGAGATTTGATGTATACTGGCTAGGTGTATGTAGTGATCTGTCTAACTTAGAGACATGCTGTATAATCACTATAAACCTGACTGATGATGATAATGATTAACACAGGTATATAGTCTGACAGTGATTCACAAAGGATCTCTTATCCCCTTCATCTTGCCTTAAGTGTCATGAATCCAAATGTTATAGCCTATATCATCAGTGTACATCAAGTTTACACTTATAACCTATAATTGACCCATAAAATCTTACATCTGGTGTCAAAGCAACTTTCATTTCTAGGCTATACAATCCTTGTTCATCAATTAACTATTGGAAATAAAGAAGGCAGAAATTTTGGAAGATCTGAAACCAATACTAAACAAGGAAAACTCAAGAAGACTATTGGTTAAATATTATATTCTCTATCGAAATAAATGACCAATTCCTTTTAAAGAAACTTGGCTGGCACAAAATTGTATCATACACACATTATTTCGTCAGTATTAGAAACATACACAGCAAAATTATAAAATTATTTCTTTTGTATATTGCATTGTAGATGTGGTGGATGACAACCACATCAGATTCATTTTATTAACTCCATTTTAGAAGTGTGACTGAAGTTTGTTTGTTTGTATTAAGGGCTTATTGTCCAATCAACAGGTAAGGTCATTTAGGAACGTGCCAGTTTTACTGGTGGAGGAAACGGGAGTACCCGGAGTAAACCACCGACCTAAGTTAAGTCACTGGCAACTTTCTCACACTAGCACGCCCCGGACGGGAATCGAACTAGGAGGTGAAAGGCTCGTATGATTACAAGTCGGCGACTTTAACCACTAGGCCACCGCGGCCCCGGTGTCTGAAGTTGCCAAACTCACTCCACTATAGCAAACATGCAGGGCTTCTGACTAGTTGAAAACTTTTCAACTTCTTTTCAAGAACCATTGATAAATTTTCATGTAACTTTTGAAGTAGTCTTCTTTCAGAATTTGTGTCTGATTTTAATGAACATTACTCAAATTGCCATCTGATTGGCTGAAGTCCTTAACACTTCTTGTCTGTTGATTTGGTTTTCCTGAGACTAATATCTGTAATATTCCTTCAGGTTCCTTTTAAAGTTTAAAAAGAATTTTGTTAGGATTTGATCAACTCAAATCAACATTGCTTTTGTTGTCTTTAACTGGCTGAGACCTCTTCAATTTCTACTCTAGAATTGCTGCATGGTCTGTTTTTCATGAAATTCTAGACTGATGTACATACAGGAAGCAAAGTATATCAAGTTGACTAACTTTGTTCCATAAATACATTTGAAGGTAATTGGCTGCACATGCAAGATACTCTTTGATAATGAGCTGATAATCTGACATATAACAGTTATCAGATCTATTTTCACTGTATTCTTTCATTGTTGATGAATTCAGGTGGGCATTCAGGACTATGGGCCTCTTGTAAAACAATATAAGAGTTGAGTAACTTGATAGAAGCATAACACTTAAAACACATTCACTTGTTAGACAGCCTCAAATAATGTACCACTCATCTGAGTGGGATTTTTTTGATAAACAAATGGGCACACAAAACAGTAAAATTAGGCCTTCACCTTATTCTACATATACCTAATGAAAAGCAGGCTTTTTTCTTAACTAACTATCAGTAAGAGCCTGCAGAAGTTTCTTTTATATGAGTACCATCAATCTTTCTCCCACTCATCCAAATACAAACAAACCAGTAAAAATGCACTAAACCACTACAGTTTTAGAGATAAAGGAAAAAGTCTTCATAACAAAGTAATAGCAATCGCATAAACAATGCTTTTAAATATGATTTATGATTAAAAAAACATATAAAGATGAACTAAAATATGCACCTTAATATATATCACCATAGAACTGAAAATGCTATAAATTCCCCTTAGTGTAATTATATGTAATGAATGTTTTCTTTATCTTCAAGCTGTGTATATTCGTAGAAAATTACATCATACTTCATCAAATCTGATGGTTTTGTGGCTCATGAGTTTTAATAAGAGTTGATCTTAATCATACATAAAACACTTCACACAATTATCAGTAAAATAGACTGGGAGCTACAAACAAGATGTTTGATATTATCTTTTCCAGTTACAGTGGCTTAATTTGTGTTATGATACATTTAAAACAGGTGGGTGGGTGGCTTGTAGGTGTTGAGGAAATATCAGCTAAAACGGTTACTCATTTCACACAAAGTGTTTTATATTTAGTAATGATAATATTTCATAAGGGAGGTGAATATGAATTCTAGTCAAAATGTAGATTTATATTTTAACAGTCAATCAATTCCATGGACTTTATTTCATTATTTTAATTTTTTTTTAAATTTCTTCTTATGGTGAATTGTTCTTGCCACGAGCTATAAAAAATCCTTCATACATATTCTATTTTTGGCTCTAATCATTACAAACACTTTTCTTGCCTCCTTCACTTCCTTCTTTCCTTTAACAAGGTTAATACTATAAAGTGTAGCAATAGATGCATGGCATTAGAAGTGTATATATACATGCATGAAGATAGATTGTAACCAGTGGTACATGTAGTTGTCAAAATACATCAGTGCTGACAAACAACATTGTTTACAACTTCACACATCTCTTGAATGGCATCAAGAGGTACAGTGTACCATCAAATCATGCCTGTATGATTGAACCTGTCCAAATGCCTGGAATACACCAACATCTTGGCATATGACCTTCATGATTATCTCAGAGTATTAAACTTTCAGTCAGACATCTCATGATGCATGATAGCCTCCAATGCATCATAAGGATTTCAAAATTATTGAGTTAGATAAGAACATTGTATGGGGGTTAGTCGGTATCATGTAAGTATTACATACATATCAATTTGACATTCTGTAGAAACACCCAGAATCGTTAAGTCTTATCTGAATGTTCAATATCACAGATAGCAGTACGTTTGCACTGAAAATAAGGAAATAGAATGCACACCGTCTTTCATTAATTTGATTGCTTCATTATGTATGGCAGTAGCGCATTATCTGCATAGAGGAATATTAGAATCTGTTTTTACTGCATCTGTGTATTATTTCTAAATTTCTAATTGTCTAAATTTGAAGATTCAGTATTCATACAAGTCATATGTTCCATATTTTGGTTTCACCTTATCAGACATGTAAATGTCAATGAAACCAGATTTAATATAGCCTTCACTTCCAGTTGTCCACTGAAAGTACGGACATACAACAACTGTTTTAACTAGAAACATCACATCACATCCAAACCAATAAAAGGTACTTTGACAGTTCCTAGTACAGATAGTCTAAGACATCCCTTCTTTGAATCAAATCTATCACTTTTCCCTTAGGATGCCTGCCTCTTGTCTAGTAAAATCAAATCTATCACTTTTCCCTTAGGATGCCTGCCTCCTGCCTAGTAAACTTGGAAGATTTCTAAGGGGAAAACCGACATTTGAACTTAAGTCCAAATTGGCTCAAGTCATAATTGCTCTGCAGAACATAAATACCAGTCTTTGTTGGTCAATGAAAGATGCTAGAAAATGAAGGCAAACAGAAAGTCTAACAAAAGTGAGATGCCAATGCTAACTGTTGGGTGATGACATATGCTCCCCTTTTTTAGTCTTTGATAAAGGCAAGATAAAAATTGTTTGAAGGTATAATTCTTTTTTCAAAAACTGTTTCTTTGAGTCATTTATAAATGTGACAAAACCTAATTGTGTTCTGCTGTAATGAGTATGTCAAAATATACAACATAATTAATTGTCTCTATATATAAATTCAATGTTACTGGTCATATAGCACAAGGATGTTGAAATTTGTTTTAAATATTGTAGTACACAAACTATTTAATGCCCGTGATAGAAATTTATTATTCAATCACCAATCTTTTAAAGATGTCTAGCAATGATGATAATCAAATATTTAGTATCTGTGTACATGGGGAAAGTTTGTGTGTCTTAATTATCTAAACCAAAGAAAATTCAATTTGGATGGCATGCCTATTATCACATAAAGTCAACCCAACCTTTTCTACATAACCACATGCTGTTAATATTTACATTATGAACATGCAAGATACCTCTTGCTGCTATATATCCTTCACATTACAGCAACAGAAACTTTCAACTTGCACTCAAATAGAACTCTTATCATATCAAAAAGCCTCACTGTTCATGGAAATGATGTTTCCTAACACACACATACATTGTATTAGTTCTAAGAATTCAGACATTTTTGGATTTTAAAAAATTCTGAATGAAAGAATACTTACAATTCATTACAAGTGTCAAATGTTTGCTTTTATTTCCCACTTAATACCACAATGATATCCAAAAGATGATCAAAAGCAACTTGTAGTTGAGATCTATGGAGCATTTCAACAAGAGTGTTAATTTGTCAGATCACAAGGCAGTCAAGATAAAACCTAATATACTGTCCTTGAGTGAGTTCACATTGGCTCTAGACCAAATCAGTGTAAATGTTTACATCTAAAGTGTGAGTGGCTCTTTTTACCAATTTGTTTAACATTTCAGTTATTCTGATCCTAAAGAATTAATTAAAACCCCATTAAAAATTGTAGGCACATGTTAAACTTTCAGTTTTATCCTAGTGGCATACCATATTTCGACCCAATAAGCGCCAAGGGTGCTTAAAAATTTAGAAAAAGTAAATTAAGGAACTGCTTATTAGGACCATATTACCATGTGCAGTCCAAACACTGTGAATATATGTTCTGCAATGCTCTCCGATAATGGATCTTAGCTATTTTTCAGGATCATAGTAGCTTCAAAAGGGAGGGGTGTTTATTAGGTCGAATACGGTCTATGGCATGAATTATTTAAAGAAGAATTTTTTTTACAATACATTTGTTTATGTTCTACTTTGACCCCTGGGTGGTGTCCCATTCTTGTGCTTGGTTCAAATTTTGAACAAAGCTTAATCTCTATGCCTCAAGAGTTCTATACATGTTATGCCATCAAATGGCATCATACCAAGAAAATAATTTTGATTAAATTCGTAAATAATTGTGGCCTCGTTTATTTTTTTCATAGTTTGAACAAACTTGAATATCCATATCCTGAGGATACTAAACAAGGAAAATCAAAACTCCGGCACTGGTGGTTCCTAAAATTTTTTGACTCGTAATACCAGGGTGTCATTTACTCACTTATAATAGATCCAGGAAAACAATTTGAACAAACATAAATCCCCATGTCCAAGGGGCCGTGGTGGCCTAGTGGTTACAGTCGCCGACTTGTGATCATAAGCCTTTCACCTCCTAGTTTGATCACGGTCCAGGGCGTGCTAGTGTGAGAAAGTTGCCAGTGACTTGCCATAGGTTGGTGGTT
>JAUMGZ010173386.1:0-26434 GCA_032359645.1 Pododesmus macrochisma | reverse complement strand
TACCAACTCGTTACATCGTGATACCAACTCGTTACATCGTGATACCAACTCGTTACACCATGATACTTACTCGTTACCCCGTGATACCAACTCGTTACCCCGTGATATTAACTCGTTACCCTGTGATACCAACTCGTTACATCGTGATACCAACTCGTTACATCGTGATACCAACTCGTTACACCATGATACTTACTCGTTACACCGTGATACCAACTCGTTACACCGTGATATTAACTCGTTATACCGTTATACCAACTCGTTACATCGTGATACCAACTCGTTACATCGTGATACCAACTCGTTACACCGTGATACCAACTCGTTACATCGTGATACCAACTCGTTACACCGTGATACTTAATCGTTACACCGTGATACTTAATCGTTACATCGCGATAACTTACTCATTACATTGATATACTATCTTGTAATATAATCATGATACCAAATCGATATAATAAGTTACATGTGGCTAAATCATTATACGGAAATACTCTCGTTAAAACGACAGCCTAACGCGATACATCGAAAAAACTTTCAGCGTTATATATAACGAGCAAAACATAATCTTGATATATCGAATTCATTTTTAAAAATTTAATCGGCCTAATACGCTTCTAGAGCTTAAAAATGTTATGAATCAATCGAATAAACAAACCATTATTTTAAGGAATACTTATACAATATATATATATGCATCTGAGGAAGCCACGCATTCAATTAAATATTTCATACAAACCAGCTACCGCAACTTCGTTACTCTGTTATTATTAAAAGATATTTTTTTTTCATTTGTACTGTACCCTGAACGGAATCCCGTTAAAGCCGAGTTTCAATTAACACCTTTCACTCCTTATATCTAAACTTGTAGGAGCTATCACCAGTGGCGAAGGAGGGAATAAACTATTACTTATTCGCATATTTACACTCCTGTTTTCGCACTTTTCCTATCAACTTTCGTTCGTTTTTAAGTTTTTGCCATTATTTGCCTACCCACTTACGAGTTTGGTAGTAATGTAATGAAGTTTTTAATTACCTTTTTGTTGCTTCTTCTGGAAAAGTGCGAATCCTTTTCTTTGCTTTTTGGTACTATCTGGTGGCTTGCTAGCCTCTGGTTGTGCTGCGAGTGGACCAGACTTTGTTCTACCTCTCTAATATTAGAAAAAAGAACATTTTTGAACCATACGCAATTTCATAACGGGACTCTTATGCTGTTCGTTGATGCATTGGTTACGTCTATATGTATAGGTTACAGTGTATTAATGTTTCTAAACATTATAAACCGCATACAACAAATCAAAAAGCTAACATTTAAAATAAGTGATTCTTTCAGTTTGATTGAACGACTGACATATGTTCCCATTTGCTGTGTCATGGTGCGACATCTTCTAAAATGAACATAAGTTCATAGTTGGACAAAACGCTATACCTTGAAAATTAAATCATAGAGCCGATGTGCTGTTCCCATGGTCAGACCTGCGTGGCTGACAGGACGCTGAAGATCCGACTTAGTTTTATCAACTGATGGTTCATTGTCATTCTTAGAATCTGAAATGAAGTCAGATATTACATGTGTTAGATATAGTTTAACGTAGCCTTAACATAGCACATGCACATACCATATTATGGCAATGATTAACAAGTAAAAGATACATAGAAGGTAAAAGATAAAAATACCCGACGACGGGAGCGGAAATTTGACCAATGTATGGGCTATAAATTCGGTTTAAAAATATATTGCTACAAAGGTCAAAGAAAAACTGAAAATATGTTCCATGCCAACCCTATATTTTTTATTGAAAATCTAGTGTTAAAACTTTTATCGGTTCCCGTTTTTAATATTGAATATCACAATTTGTGAGCGTCACTGCCATCACCGCCTGTCATTGGTTAGTTGAACTGCATTTCACCTGCTGACGGCATGCACAATTATTCTTCTATGGTTCTAGCTAAACCATAGAACTATTATTAAGCAATCCGTCCCTCTTTCCATGTGCCTTACTATTTGTTTTCCCTACCTACCTTCTCTAATTCTTTTCCCCGATTTTCGAGGGAGGGGGCCTGAAATATCCATATTTGCCATGCAATGCAAATTCATTACATATGTCTGGCAGTTTAGTTTAGTTTAAACATATTTTATTGCCATTGAATGCAAAAGGATAAGACACAAGTTGTTTCAACTTACTAGGTCTTCTCCTAATAAATACAATATACAAAAACAAAAATAGTACATGGTGGCATAAAGAAAAAATCAATATACAGTTAAGTGCATGCCTGCTGTCTACCTGAATTTACCCGAGTTTTCGATGGAGTGTTGGACAGCATTACAGATTCTAGTGTGTTTCACTTCGTCTATATCTATTGAACCAAATAATAGTAGTTCGAGATTGATGGTGGGATGTGCATCGGTCAACTTGTTTCAATAATTTAGTGTTCCCTCCGGCAGACGTGTCGATCTTTGCCCGGTAGCATTCAGGGTCATCGAAGCACTAAAACTCTCCTCTATAGATATGACGATAGTATCATTAGCCGTTTCGAAGTAGAACTCACCTATACGCGTTCTGTGTACGTATTAGAAAGAGGACAGCAATTTACCCTTTTAAACATTGTGTAATGTACACTATATACGAGTGTTAAACAAGAGTTTAGCATATATTTTATACATTTCATCCATATATAGAGGAGTGACTACACTAAACAGAGCAAAGCCAACCCCTAAAAAGTGCTTCCATATTTAGATATCAAGACAGTCACATTAACGCTATCACACTATCCCTTCGGCCTTCGCCATACTAGTTTAAAGGAATTAAAGCAAAACAACACAACAAAAATGGTTTAGTAATTTGCTGTTGACCCGCCTTAAGAACTGGGGATTGCAACACCGATGTTCTACACGTGTGTCAAAGCGGCTGTCCTTTGGTGACAAGAAATATAGTAGTTCCTACTTCCTTTTTTCTTAGGTGTTTTTGTCTGCAGTCTTATTTGTTTAAGAATCTTTGTATATGCATTTATTGGGCATAAAACATGAAGTCAGAATGACTCGCTTTGTTTTGTGCCATATATTTTACTGCGGCACGAAACTTCAATAGGGTAGCACTATAAAAACCACATAGTGCGCACTAGGCCATTTCATAATGGGATAACATCTTTACATTGTATACAAATCAATCCCCATTAAGCTAAGCCATTTACCTTGAATACATGTAATCAATCAGCTTTCAAACCACGTGTTCTCACCTGAAACGTTTTCATGAGAGACGCTCTTTTCAAGGGACGCTTCCAAACTATTTACATCATCAATGACTTGGATACCGCTCGTATCTATCTTTTCAATATAAATAATTTCATCTCCCGAATCGTCATCACTTTCGTCACCGACAGAGCCAAAGTCACCAAATGTTCGATACATACATTCTGGTGCTACAGGTCTGGCCACATTTGCATTGGCGACTGCAGAGTGGAGACCATCGCCATTCCCCGAACGACCAGGATCGTCTGAACTTACAAGCTAAAAAGAAATTCAACTTCCATCGTTAGATTACAGCTCAAACACTATAAATTATTTGCCACACACTTGTATTTGGGCAGCGTCATCATAAGTGGGCGTGTTTGCCTTAATATTGGGAGTCACGTAAAATAATAGCATTACACATTTTTTTTGTCATACTATGTCATTTCATTTTGTAACTCATTTTTTTTTTTTTTTTTTTTTTTTTTTCATATCTTATATACGACTGTTCATTAACATTATTAAGTATTTAATAAATACATATTTCAGTTTAATATATTATTATATATTAATCTTGTTAAGATTCACAACACCTATGTAGTTTATGCATGGTTAAATTTTTTATTGAATTTTAAATTCATACATTGTATGAAAAATACGTTTTTTTTTCGTTGGTATATTTAGATAAAATTAATATTTGGTTCTGTGTACACATTAAGAATTTTACATTTGTATAAAAGACAGTCCAGTGAGTTAACTAATAAGCCAACAGCTCTTGACTGTAATAAGTATCTATAACATAAAAGTACATACATGTACATTGTATATAATACAGCTGTACGTACTGCTATGCTTATATAAAATTACATATGAAACTATATTCAAAATCTATAAAAATTAATTTTTATCTAAAAAGAAATACTTGTTTTGATTCAAAAGATTTGAAGCATGCTCTAGTGCATAGTTTTAAATTAATTTACATTTTGCACCTTACAACAAATTTATACTGCCTCGCCTTAAAACAACACTTCCTTTAAGACAGGACGATTGCATTACCTGTAGATGTTTTGTTGAAATATTGTCAAGTGATCAATTTTAAATTATTACTTCACTACAGCGAGTTAATCGTATGATTTATCTGTTAAAAAGATAATTGAAGATGGGAGGGAAATACTTTAAATATGCCATTTTGTGGTGAAGAAATGTGAACAATTTTAACCTTGGATTAATGGTGGAATAATATTATCTTCTTCAAACATGATTCTTTTCGATTTCTAGCTAAAGATTTCCTTTTTAAAATTGACAGAACATTAATGTTTAGACAGTAGTTAACCGACAATTAATCAATTCAATATAATTATAATATTCAGGCACGTTCACCTCTCTTGCTATCCCATAATGCACTGCTCAATTATGTAAAAGAGTTCAATAACTTTTAAATACACACACCTTCTCTAAATATATTATGTAAATGTGTATTCATTCTAAAATTTGAGCTATAAATTTTCAGGAGGGGTTCGAATTTTGAAACTAAACTGCGATCAAAATTCAAAGATTTCTTAAAATGTTTTACATGTGTCATAAAAATTGGATATGAATAACGATTTTAGAAACTTAACTTACGACAAATTCAGTATCATTTATTAGAATGACCTTCATGGTTCTAATTTTTGATATGCAAAAAGTTAATGTCAAAAACATTTCATTATTTAAATCTACCTAATCTCTAGAACAATGCATGTGTCTGCTTACTTTGATTGTCTGTCAGGTACTTGTGTTTTTAAGTGAAAGTAAATAATCTACCATAAAATATTTAAATCCTGTTTAGGTACATCAGCAAACGTTGTCCAATTTAGGCAGGATTTTAAATTGAGAATTTTAAAATAAACTGGATTACCGGTAGATTTATTTCTGCCAGACTCTGATAAATTTAACTGGATTATTACTTCCAAACACCATCACCTTTTAGGGGCTGGCTTCTACTGTAGCTTGCTTTAATTATGAGAAATGGATTTGTACCTGTAATACTTATACTATATACGCCGAAAATACGAAAGCAGTAATAAGGTTTATGATGAATGTTTAAAAATTGATACAGTTTATACATTGAAAGATAATAATCATAGTTAAGTTTTCGTATGGCAGATAAAACGTGAAATTCACAAGCAGTGACGAGGAACTGGTTTACAGAATTTCGTAAGAAACCTTTACCCACCTTTCTACAGTGTTGTGGTGTTGTTGACCGTGGGACCCGCCTACTGAGTATATTTGATTGTCTATCACCCCAACTCCAACTCTATTACGAGGCATCATCATCGGAGATTTTGAAAACCACATATTTCGAAGAGGATCGTATACATCTAATGAATTGGAGTCCATGTTGCCATCAGGAGAATTATTACGTCCTCCGACAGCATAAAATAAACCTTTAACGATACAAGCACAAAGACCACTCCTGGGCGTGGAGAGGTCAGGCAATCGAGTCCATTGTTTTGTAACGGGATTGTAACACTCAAAGTTGCTAAGTGATTGTCTTAAATACCCTCCCGCAGTGAACACTACCAGTGGAGAACACGGCTTTCGGGGTTTCTCGGGACAACTTTGATGAAGCTTAAGGCCCTGAAAAATCTTAGTCAAATATTCCTGACACTGAGGCATTTTTTGAAGTATGTGACAGCTGTTTAGTTGTATTTCTAAAAAATGAGGTGAAAGAAAATGGCACCGCACAGCATACAGCAAACCCTCCAGCTTGCAGAGTCTTTTCTCTGAATCATGCTGAATCCAGCGTATCACAGCGTTGAATATTTCCGACTCACAATTAATGTTAAGTTCGTCTTGTTTGATCAGATTTATAATCTGACATGGATTCAACGTCAAAAACTCATCACATTTTATAACTTCTGAAAAATTTCTATAAATAAACTCCCTAGCTTTAGCTTCAAGTTCCAGACATCCATGCTCGCTGGCAAAGTCTGAAATACCAATACAATTACTGGGGTCGAGCTGGTGCTCGAGGAACACACTACACGCTTCTACTACATGACTCATTTGAAACATAGTTGCCGCAGGAAGCAGATAGCAGACATTCATTTCGTTTACCCGCACCTCTGCAGTATAAGCAAATTCTATAAGGAGTGCTAATGTACATGGAGATATTCCATGTAAAGGTATTGTAGTCATTTCTTCCTCCCGCATACCTCCTGTGAACATTGCTTTAAAGTACGGACTCGCAGCTGCTAACACAATTTTGTGAGCGAGAAATTTATCTTCCCCTACCAACAAAGTCACATCACAAAGTTTAGTCAATCTACGAAGCGTGTTCATTATATCTAACGCTTCTTTGGGGTGCTTCATGATGGTGAAGTGCATGCTCCCGTCCGATGGCTTCTCTGTGGTGATTGGCCGTGGACGATAGCATGATGTCATTTCCTTCACCATCTTGCTCTCAAAGACCTCTTGGGCGGTCATCTTGATGCTTGAGATAAGTACACAAGAATTGTTCAATGATCAAAAAGGGAATCACATTTTCTGTGTTGTTCTGCATGGGTACTGTAGTATCTGAAAGAACAAAAGCGTACAAAATATTCAGAATAAACACAAAACATAATATTTGAAACAATGTCCATCCCTGAAAACCACGAAAGTAAATCTACTGTGGTTAGAAGCAAATATGTGCAACAAAGGTCTTTTTGAAAAAATTATTTCCTAAATAGCAGACGTCTTAAACTATTTTTCCCATCTATTGCTATTGCTCTTTGAATAATTATTTCAAAACATTTTTAAAAAGAAAACAATTAAATTCTAAACTATTATTTTTTTAAACAAAATGGTATCTTGATTATATTACAATTGCTTAAAATAGTAAATAAAAAATCTGAAAAGTGAGAAATAAACCATAATTCAGTTGTCGAATGTCTACCTACAAATCAATACTCGATCCTTCCACTCCAGTATCTTCAGATACATGTGAAAGCCTACTGTATGTACGTATGTTTAAATACACTTTTCCGTTACAACTTATTAAAATATCAATTAGTGAGAAGACAAACCACCTGTACACAGATGATTCAGCACAATCTCTATCTGTGGAGCAGACGACCAATGCAAGTTCAATATTGAAATGTCAACACAGAGCAATGATTAGCAGCATCTTGCTTCTTCATATAGAAGTGATTAGCAGCATCTTGTGTCTTCATATGGAAGTAACAGTTTTTTTCTACAAACCTTGTTAATTAACACCATAAGTTGCAAAGTAAAATTATAAATCAGCTTTAGAAAATAACTCTCAACCTTTTATTATGCAAACTGTTACTGTAAGAATTTGCTTTTGAAATTAATTCAAATTAAAGTCATTTTTTTCAGTTTGTTCCAAACACATTTTCAACTTTATAAATTTGCTGTTAGAATGGTGTCATAAAGTTTATTTGTTGTATTGGGGTTTAATGCCCTTTCAACACATGTCAAAGTCATGAGCACACTTATGGCGACTTCATAGTGCTGTCTCACTGAAAAACCATGCAACAGAAACATTGATATGATACTTCACTCTGTCACACTACACTTGTATTTTTATACCTAACCAACCCGTTTTACTTCTACCCAGTAATGCTGAGAGCATGCACAACATATTTTCATTACTATAAATGTGCCGTTATGATTAGTGGTGTCATAAGAGAAGAAGAGGATTCAAACTCACAACCTTACTGGTGAGAGGATATGGAGTATAAATAAACACTACTGTGACCTTTGGCCAAAGAGACCAATACATGTATTGTATTGTCATCTATAAGATGTAGTTACTGGTTCTAATTTTATCATTGCTAATTGACTCTTCAAACATTGTCCTACTTATGACTTAACCAGTACTTTAGAACGACAATTACACCTACAAATCGGTCTTCAGTACACTGACATTATGTCCTAGAACGAGAACAATTTTTCCTTTCTAGCAGTCGTGCGTGACAATCAATGATATTTCCTGAGCATTAAGAGATTTCCTTGACGTCACAAAGATTAGAAATGACAATAAACCTTTTAAATCTTTTCACGTTTTACTGTACCTTAGTGTGTAATTGAACAAAACTTCTCAACATGTGAGACTCGAATTGATAAACACTATAAAGAAATAGTGAATTTTATATTTTGCCTGTATATATGACATGGTAGTAAATTATTGAAGGCTTTTAAACAGATATCTACATAGGGAAGTGAAATCTGGGTGATGAAATATCTATGCTGTGGAACACAATTCTAAAAGGGGATCATTGGAGGAACATCCACAGCAAGGGGATCCCAAGAGAAACATTCCGAGTTTTGCTAAGATTACGCAACCATTTTTTTTTATAGGAAAAGTCAATAATATCTAAAATTTACAGATGAATGGTGGGCGATCCATATAGCTAACCATGACACTTTGTTTTTACCAAGTTTTAAATTGATCTTTTCTCCTTGATATGTGTACATGTTTATCAATGCAAAAATGGATACCTTATTTGTATATTTTTAATAAATTTTATTTATATTATATTGTTGTTTTTTTCTCATCTGAATGTTGACAGGAGTTAAATTTTTCATGCTAGAATTTTGCAAAATATTTTAAGCCGAGCCTAAGATTGATTAATTTTTCTTCTTCTTCTTCTTCTTCTTCTAGGTTTAAGTGATGGAAATCATGACAACGGACGGAGGGCCCCGATTCTTATAATGACTCCTTCATGTGGGAAGTTAAATCTTTTTATACACTCATAACCTTTTGACATTGACAGGAGCTAAGATTTTATCTCAGCAATTACCTAAAAAAAAATTGGTAGGATTTAAAAGTCTTGTAAGGGTGGGGTTTTCTAATCTTATCTTCGAAATCAAATCTACATGTAGCTGATTTTTTGAATTTTGGTTCAGAATAGGAAATTATCAAATACGCGTAATTTCTCTCATTATTCTATGGTAATTTATCTTAACAATATGAATTTGAAAATTTTAACTTAATATACCTGTACTAGCATTTTACATTCATTGCAACTTGGTCATTTTGAAATCTATCATAAATTTAACATGCAATTCATATCTTCACTAGCATGACTGATAACCATCTGATTCTTTGAATTCATGAAAATTATTTTATTAGTTATTTTATAAATATGCCCATTTAGACATCTTTTTTTTTAAATTTATATTTGGTATTATGAATAAATGAACAAGAAAACACTTAGGTGGATAATCTTTGGAAAGATATTCAGGTACAATTTAAACAGTTTTTAAGTATTTTGATTTGCAAATGACATCAGCAGAGAAAAGAATGAATGCCATGAATTGTATTCTGATGACTTTTACAATGAAACGATTGACATCCTGTAGCATGCACTGTATTGATTAAAAGCTGACGTTCGGTTTAAAAATTTAAGTCGGAGAGCACTGAAAGAAATCTTCAACCTTAGATACTTTTAAATCGTACGAGTATCAAGGGTGGATCTCGCACGGCAGAACAAATATTTAAAACTTTATATCAGCAATGATGACTAAACGAGAAACCTGAGGATAAATTTGGATAAAGTCATTACATGAACAGGCAACATGCAACAAAGCCAATGTCAAAAGAGGAATGTTTCATACAACATGAAACACGATTTGAAACAGGAAGCAGAAAAGTGTAAGATCATCGGAAAGAAATTAGGATATATGAAAACCCACAGCTACATTACCGGTATACAAATATAATACAATTTGAAGAAAAGGTATGTTACCTTGAAAAACAATAAAGATTTAAGCTTATGTAGACCATGAAGTTGACATATAAAGGCTATATGTATACAAATAATATCAGTCTTACAATAGAAATAGAAGAGATGTAATCACAAATTCAATATGAACTTAAAAACAATTAATGCCAGGATATGTCCTAAAAGTTCGAAAAAATCAATCTCAGAAATCATTCTAGTGTCAAAGACACGCTCAATTTTTTTTCTGACTTGCCCCACACATCAAACCCCCAACCCCAAACCACACACAGGAATTTTCCTTCACTCACTTTCATAATAACCTTTGACAAGATTGTGACATTTTTTCACACCCACTGTTTTTTTTTTTTTTTTTTTTAAGAGATTTGTTTCTCTTGGATTCTTACCGTAGAAGGATACATGTTGCCAGCACCACTGACACAGACATCTTGGTAAATTCCAAACAAAAACATTTGAACACAAAAAAAGTTTAAATTCTCAAAAAAATCTTTCCCGTTCTTACAGTCAAATTTTACAAAACTGATTGTCAGCTAATTATCACAACGAATCAATGTCCACAGCAAACAGATTGAAGAGTAATACGCTGGAATTTTTTAGTCCTTTTGGAATGTAAATCCATCTTAGTGACAGTTAAACAGTACAGTTAAACTTTTATCTGTACACCGGAGTACAACAGAAACATTTATATCTGTATATAACTTGACGCAATAAAGAGCAGAATGACATTTAAAATCGGTTACATCAAGCTTCCGAGATAATCAGTACGATATATATAGAGGCCATCTATTAACACATGATCTTGATACAGCACAGTCACGATAGTCATCACTGTAGATCTACAGTATACCGTAAGAAACCTCGTCACTTTTATATTACACTAATGGAATGCTGTTAGGCTCTTTGACATGTACTCCCTCTGTCATGAATTGACATATAAACCAAAATGTCCAAGAAATTGTCGTTCCTTTTTATCCAAATTCTCTAAAATCGTAATAAAGTTCCAGTGCGAACTGAAGTATGTGTGTTCACTTAAAGGTTTAGTGTGTATCTAATACTTCGATCAATGCCACTGTGTGTTAGTAGAATATACAGGTAAAAATAACCTGTGTAGGTATATAGACGGGGGCTCGGTCTACAGGTAAAGTGTGTTATGTATATATACATCAACGTATTGACAGTGCCTAGTTGCACTCCGAGAGTAGATTACGCTAAGCACATTTAATAAGAATGACTATGCAAAAATAATGTTTTGTCCTCTGTCGTACAACAGTTACAAAGGAAGGGTCGAGAACGGATCAATTGATGATGGCCGTAAAAAACAGAGAGCTGACGGATCTGTATACAAGAATTTATAATCATTTGAATTCACCAAATTTGCTTAACATACAAATGTACCATCTAAATCATGTGGCCTAGAATATCATAAAACTATATGGAATAGATATTTACATGTACATACATACATATTTGTAGTACATGTCATATGTATTTATTTCACCCACCAATTCATACTGTCCGTATAAAACCACAAATTGCACACCATTTCTGAATTTTCCAACCAATCACAGAAAGATTTTGATGAAAGTTAAGAATCTAGTATTTCCAAGCATCATAATACCTGTACATGTATACATAAACACACTAGGTAAATCATATAAATTTGGAAAATGTCTCGTCACTGACCATTTGTTTTATTGGAGTTTAAGGTTCCTTCAACTCATGTCCAAGTCAAATTGTGACAGTGTCTGCTTGTGACAGTGCACACTGATGGCGACTTTATAGTGCTGTCTCACTGTAATATCATACTACAAACACATTGACATGATATTTAACTTTGTCACATTATCTTCACACTCAAGCCAAACAGTCTCCTGCCCTGAATGCCGAGTGCTTAGCAGGGAGCGAGAAAACTACCCAATTTAAACACCTTAAAGAAGGTATGACAGAGTGGGGGATCAAACCTAGGATCTTCTGAATACAGTCTGCTTTTTTATAAAGTCCAGTTAGTTGTGGTGCTATATATATATTTATGTAGTTCTTTTATAAGGACTAATTGAATAACAAATCAATATTTGGTATAAACTTCATTCATTTGGTGTAAACTTCGATTCAAGTCTTTGCATACAGCTGCATTTTTTATCCCATACTAAGTTTACACCAAGACTTAGTCATACAACTTTGTGCTTGCCTGCATGCACTGCAAGTTTCTAATGTTTACTGAGAACAAATTGATGACATCTTAGAATTGTTAAAACAACATTTTCCTATTGAGAAATTTAAATCCCTTTTATGGCCAATAAACAAGATCAATGCATAGGAATGATCGCGGGGTGCGACCTACAGCATATACACATATTTGTAACCCACGGTTTAAATGTAATCCCTGAATTGTTATCCGCCATCTCATTCACGAAAACTTTTTAACTATGTTTAAGTTTAAAAAGCAACATCAGGAAAAGATATAAAGATATTCCTATTTTCAAATTTGAAAGGTGTTTACGATAAAGAGCGAGTGTCAAACACTAATCCAAGCACAATAGTTTTTTTCCCCTCATCAACACCTTTTTATATTTTTTATGAATTTCTATGGTAATAAGTTCATTAATTCTAACCAAAAATGGAATTTTACACAGGAAAATGATCTGCAATATCTGTCGTTTGATCTATAAAACATGACAGGCTCGTATGATCTTGATCTTCAATATATCAGTCGTAGTTTCATCAGTATTTAAGTTCAAAGCATAAAAAAGTAAAATTTGAAATGGATTTTTAAAAATGAAATTAATCCAGACAAAAATTTTTTTTTCATAAAAGACATAATTTTTTCTTGTTAATGAGTTTTATGGATTCGGGGCCAACTAAAGATGGAGATGTCAAATGACCAGGATTATGATCGTGATCTCAGATCACACTCTGTTAGGGTGGTGGTTAAAACAGTAAAACAAATCATGGCCTTTCATTAATATTCAAAACATATTTAAAGCTTGGCACATCATACTGCATTCTACATGTATCTGGATCTTCTATAAATATTTGAAAAGAAGAAATTTTTACGACTGACTTTAATGTGAAATTTGCCACATCAAACCACGCTAGATATGATTTACACAAATACAGTAATTCTTTAACAATGATTTTCATAAGGATCGAAAAACAAAGGTTTTGATAATATGCTTTTTTGCAAACACTGCATGTACATAAATATTGATGTATCTCAGCTATACAAAATTGAATTTCTTTGAACTCGTACAGATAAAAATAAAATTTTGCCAACATTAAAAATATTCTCTGTGAACAATACAAAAAAGATTTCAATATGAGTTTAATCATTGTACATTCATCAAATATGAAAGTAATCTTGAAAAGGAAAAAAAATCAACAGTTTATTTGCATTCAACCTGCACGCAGAAGGCGTCAGCATGGGATAATTAAATTTGACAACTTAAAATGAACAATTTTGTCAACAGCGATATCAGGAACGGATCTAGGGTGTTAGACTTTTAATACGACAATGACAATATTATTCGTAATCTTCAAGAACAACAATGTCATAGATCCACCAAATTATACTCCCTTTATAAAGATTGACGATAATTTACACAACAATTCACAGCGGATTAAAAATACCAGGTACCGTCAAAGATAATTACTTGACCTGCATACATGGATATAAAAAGTCTTGACGCGTGTACAATGAACATCAAGACAATACAGTATGACTAAGCTGAAAATATATCTCAATTGAATCTTTAGAAGCAGAAGACTATTCTATTCATTTTTTGTCAGTTTGTTTGAAAATATGGTTTTGAATTATAAACAGCTCAATGGATGTCTGGCAATTATAGAGACAAAATTCTTAAACGAAAATGAGAAAATGTAAATGTTTTCTACATGTAAAGTAGAGGCAATTCATCAAGTACAGGCCTAGTAATCTTATAATTACAGCATACATCTGTTTTCCCATCATTATTTTGAAGGATTCAAAATTGTTTTGCTCAATTAAAGATAATACAATATTTTAATAATTTTGAAACATGTGATAGTTAAATTACTGAAAAAAGATAATTATACATTATAACTTTTAATACGTATTATTAGTATTTTACCCCTAATTTACAGAACTGTTAACATATATTTGTCAATTTATAAATAAACGTTTTGAGAGACTTTTAAAATATATAAGATTTAGTCACTTACAAATTCACATCTTTTGTAATCATGCTAATATATTTACATACGTACATGAAGCTTGCTATAAAATCCAGATAGATAGAATTACCATTCCTTTGTGACCGAAATGACACTTCCTTCCATTCGCAACAGGTATGAATAAAATGTAGCAATTTCAAAGAAGATATGACCTACAGAAATTAGCATAAAGTTCAAAATGACTCTAAAATGATATTTATGGCGAAATAAAAAAAACGTTAAAATAAGTTGACATGCTGTATGCTTTGAATCATAAAGAGCTTGGGACGTCAAGCTACATGTACAATAGTATATTGCATGCTATAAATAAAACGAACTGAACATAAAAACAGCAAAGTCACCCTACTTGGGATACCGATGATAAATATTTAAAAGCGACTTATGCTGAATCACGCAAAAGCTTGAAAAGATGATCTACTCACTTTACAGACATGCGATGTCTCAGAAAACATAAATTGTTCTTCAATTGTCTTTACTGTCATACACAAGGCACCTATAGACTCTTATGTACAAAGGTCCTTTTCTTTTAACATTTGTCAATATGGTGGGAAAATTGCATCTTAACAGCTTTAGTCAATAGGTCCTTGTCTTTTAAAATTTGTCATTATGGTGGAGAAATTGCATCTTAACAACTAGTTAAAGGCTAAAAATGAGCTTACATACACTATGTTGTAAAAGACAACAAAGAAAATAAATATCTTTGTTTTCTTTATCTTTGAATTAATAGTACGGTAAACACAATGACCCTGTTAACGCTTAGTGTGATTTGTTTGTAAGAAAATTTACAAGGTAGATTGGCTGCAGGAAATACCCAGAAGATCTTTTGACTAGATATACACGAGCAAGAGAGATAGAAAACTACAGAAATGAGGAAAAAATTGAATAAAGAAGAAAACAGAAAGTATAAGACATAGAAAACAAGAGATCTGAGATAATTAAAAAAAGTGATTTTTTTTTTTTTTTTAATTTCAATATAATGTTACCGGGTATATCAATTGCACAAGAATTTTTGTTGTTCTAATTTGAAGATTTCATTTAAAATCATCTTGCCCCTTGCAAAGATTATCTTTCAAAAAAAATTCACAGTCAAATGACCATATATATAAGCTAAAGTTATATTACACCTGAGTAAGAAAATTACTATGAGTTATCTTCAATTTGTCACTGACCACTTTAACATGTAATCTGCGTCACTGAGTGGCTCAGAGTTTCTATTGTATACAATCAAGGCTTTTGTTTTCTTATCTACTCCAGGGTTGTATGCAGGTTCTATATTACAAGTTATTCACAGACGACACGACAATGCCAGCATGAGTCGGCACTTTTCTGTTTACCCTTGATCAATATGAATTTGTTGGCCTAGGCAATCTATCTGTACATGGCTGAGAATATTACATATTTCTGATTGCAAGTTTACAACCTGAAACTGTCTGCTCGTAATAAAATAGTCGTGGAGCACGATGACTTGGCATTTTATTTTCTGTAAATGTCAAGTAAAAGCAATCAGGCAAACAAATACATGATGTTCATTTTGTTTCATACATAAATGAAGCTAGACTTGACATGTACATATCTATGAAAAGATTACATGGTCATTACAATGTTTTAAACATGAAACATCTTGTTGACATTGGTCATTACTTCTAAGACTGTTTCATGACCGCCCACTAGATTATTCAATTTATTGCTTGTCATTGTGCACATACATGAATAAGTGACTTTGGCCAATGGTCAATGGCATGTGTTATGACCACAGGTATTCATTACATTTGACAGCCAGACAACTTTATAGTTTATTGATTTTCTCTGAGTATATATACACTCTCAAGCTCCTTAGTGACTAAGCATATTTCGTTATTAAAGGACACATCAGGTATTGACCTTTCTAATCTATATTTAGAGGTCACAGTCCTTTATAACACCTTCCTAAAATATTTTGAACAATATTTGAACAAAAATTGTCTCTACAAAAATTTAACATAAACTATATTTGGATATAATATATATAATTAATACAACTTATATCTGATCTCTATTTAAAATTGTGAAGTTGTTAGTGACAGTGTACAGAATATTCTGCATTGTGATCCATTTGTGGGCTTGCTATTTTAAATTGTTTTAATTGAGATTTGGATAGACTGCATTTACACTAGTACTGTATTTGATAAAAGCATAAAAGTTTATTGATTTTCACAGTGTAAATATGATATGTACATATTTATAAGCTCCTTATATATATCTATAGTGACTCAGCTGATTTCGTTCCGTCATTGACCTCTTCTCTTTAGGTCACATTGACTATCTCTTTAACTATTCATGCCTCTTCCCCGTGAACAGTATTTGAACAAAAACTTATCCTCGTATATGTTCCCTTTCCTCGATTTTAACATCTACTTATGACTTTATTATTTTATTGTTAAGATCAGCTGTGTACATGATATTATGCAATTCATTTGTGAGCTGGCTATTTTAAGTTGTTTGAATTTGAACTAACTTGAATTAAGTTTTTTGAATAGTTATTTGAAAAAAGAAAAATGGTTAACCACAAACATATTAGTAAAAGACTGAAATCTATAGGTTTAGAATAAACCACACAATGATGAAGGTATTGAGTAACAAGACATTCTTTTCTTCATAATTTTTTTGTTCTTTTTTTAACAAAAATTTGAAAGGATGTTTTAAAGCTATTTTAGAATCTTTGACAAACCAGTAAAATATTTTTCTATTCTATATTGAAATTTTGGCACATCAGTCTCACACATTTCTCCTACGCTTTTTTGTATATATATATACATTAGTCCCTACAATTACAGTGTACGTATGTAAATAATCAATAAACACGTTGTCACATTGTATCTTTCGACAATACATAAAATGTTGTGATCGTCATCGTGGCAAGACAAAATCGTGTGGGCAGTTACGAAGAGTAAAGTTTATCACAATTTTAAGCGTTATCATTATGTGAACAAAAGTCAATGATAACAAAAAAAAATATATATATATATACATGAATATTTAAAAATTGTTTAAATTTAAAAAGGCAGCATTGATTAGGTACAGGTATTATATCTGACTAAACACAAGTCACTTGTCGCATTATATTGTAGTCACCACTACAAATGATTAACAAAGATGAAATTTCGGTTATCAAATTAAGGGTCTTTAATTTAGTGACAGATATAATGTCTCAAAATGTGAACAAGTTGGCTACAATAAGAAGTACAAAACCCTTATACTTGAATTTAAAATCTTATTTGACAGAATACCACACTGCAGATCAAGATGAGAGCTGGAGTAATGGTGTACTAGTTTTTCAACTTTGAGATATATTTGACCAAGGAAACTGAGCATTATGTCCTTCATATTGACTCGGTCATATGTGGGTCGTGATATCTGCATGCATGCTCTGGAAATAGTTCCACTTTGTGACCTTGATATCGCCATTTTTAATCAGTGTAATAAGAAATGATATCGATGGAGACGACCTCTACAAGCTCATACCTAATTGTCATGTATTTAAGTCTCTAATTAGCACCAATATTTCAACTCTGAAAACGAAGGTGATCTACTTTATCAAATTTCCGATAAAAGAGGCAAAAAAATTAATCATTTGCATTTATATGAGGCATTGACACCATGCAGCATAAATTATATAAGAAGAATGTTATGAATTTTTTTGTCACTTTTTATCTGTGGTCTTTTTTTATCGGAAGTTGACAAAGTGGATCACAGGTTCCTTTATTGAAATATTGGTGCAATATGTAGTGTATAGGTACATGTACATAACAAAGGCATGAGTTTGTAGCTGTCACTTACATTGATATTAATTCTTATCACTGTTAGAACTGGGGGTATCAAGAACATTGCTCTTAAATTAAGAGTGCCAACGCCTTTGAGATTACTTTGCTTTCCAAAATGTTTGCTCTGTCACACATAGCTGCACCGGTAATATCATGTTGTTGTATAAGTAGACTGGTTTTAATTTGAATAATGCAACGAGCAGACGACATACCATTATCATTGTGGCAATGAAACAGAAAACTTTTTCTCTGACACAACTTGAAGAAATAAAAACACAGACCATAAATAAATTTGTTATCTTCTTAAAACCTATAGCAAGAAAATTTACACTACACAAATTACTTTATTTAAGACATAAAAAAATTAATATTAGGGCAAAGCATAATAACAATTTTAAATTCTTCAAGAATGACAATACACGTTTTAAAATAAATATGGAGGCAGGTTTTAAAATTCCCCCAAAAGTACAATGCTGCAATTGTTGTTTTCCAACTGCACCATATGAATGCATCATAAATTTTATCAATATTGTAAAGAATTCTGAGCGTGCCCATCAAATCTTTGAGAAATACGAGACCTGGATATTAAATTATAACAAAGGTACAAGATATTATTTAAAAATATGAATTTGTTGACTGTTGAGCATTTAGTTTGTGTAAAAACTAAATATTTGTATTTAAAAACTGTTTAAAAAGCGTGTAAACACATTTATCAACTGCATTGCATAAAATGTTTTGAAAACAAGTTAATAGTTCAGCAACTAAACTTTTTTTTGTTAATTAAAAAAAAAAAAAAATTGAATTGAATAAAATGACTCAAGAATATTGTGTGAAAAGAAAGCTCAAAGTCAAAGCCTGAAACTAGATAAACAAATCTAGATAAAGATTTATTAATGAATAATAAGATATCAATATATATGAAGATTTATTGATGGCCTGATATGCATTAAAAGTTAAGTTTTATAAAAAATATTGAAATACAAGAAGAGCCATGATTGCATTACAGAACATGCACAACAGAGTCAAATATTCAAGACTTAAGAGATATTTTGAAAATAGAAATCACAATCATGCACAATTTGAGATTGGATTAATTTCTAGAGCACTTGTTGCAAAAATATATCACTCCTTATATTCAACAGAAGATTGCCATTACATACTGTATTGACAACTCAGAAAAACATTAATGGAAATCCTACAAAAAATTTTCTCAACAATATGCCGGTATTCTATAAGCAGACGTGTTTAAAAACAAATTTTCGTATTGTTGACTCATTCATGTGCATGTATTTTTGTTTTCTCTTACATTTTAAAGTTGTGAATTTAAAGTCAAATTTATATTTCTCAAAAAAATTCTGCAAAATCTCTTTATATGAACAGATTTGATCGCGTGTATGACATAAATTGCAAAGGGGAATTATTTAACTCGTTATAATGGTGAAAACACATATTTCCATAAAGATCGTAATCCAAGCATAAAAAATGAATTATTAATGCATAAAAGATGAAGATTGCCATCTTTGTGCACTAAAAGTGATAATAAAATTGCAAGTATTGACTATTTAGATGATATAAGCACAATTTTAATTAGAATTCATTAGGTATGAAACAGCAAATTCTCTCAACAACCATGGTCACGTAGCCACTATTACATGTAGATTAAGCCCAACAGCGAACACAGCTCTGGAAACAGTGACTGTTTAGAGGGCAGCTGGTTTCAAAGTCGGAAGCATGATATAGGTGGAAACCTGAGCTTGGTACAACGTTGTGTGACCGAAATAGAAAAAATGACGACAATTAGTAAGCACATTTTGGAGCATGCTCAGTGAGAGCGAAACGTGAGGGTGAAGACAAGCTCGAGTGATCACCATTCATAGCAGAGTTGTGTATTATACACCTAGAACACCTTTCACTATATGAACCAAGGCAGGATATACCTGTATGGAACTTACCTGTACAAGCTCAGGTATATAGGAAAACCACAATGTCACCAAACTTAATCAAGCATACATAGACAACACTGTTCCCTTTTTTCTCTCTTTATTCTCTATAGTAGGGCAAAACGATCGTTTATATGTGTAATTATGAAAATATGTACTCTAGAGTGACGGTCTCATTTAATGGGCCATTCATCAATAGATGATATAGACTAGCTAACATTCCAGAGGCCTTCCAGATCACATTCGCACTGCCGAATTCACGTTCACTTCTCGTAATAACAAGCCAGCGATGACGAAGGGAAAATTTGAAAACTCATTCACGATCGATATACACATAAACTTCTAGGATCACGTTCACGTTTCAATATCAAAGATTATGCTTCTTGGATGATGACAATACAGAATAATTATACGAGATTAAAATTTGATGAGAAGTGTGGTCTCATATTTTGTAACAAGCAAAATTAGATTTACATAATTGGACTTCTGTGATCACGTTTACACTATTTAACCTAGTCATACTGAGCCACAAGTCTCACCATTACAATTTCTGAATTAAAGGGTTAAAGGGATTCACCTTTTTGTACTGGATTTTAATGACCATGGTTTGTGCGTGATAGTATTGAAAACTACAAAAACATACATTTGTTTTTTGTCTTTTGACAACAATATTAATGGCTATGTTATTTATTAATGATGAGGTTAATCATCAACAACAAAAATAAATTTTAAAAATGTATCAATTAATATAATGTGCTTTACAAAAAGTTTAATTTGGAAGTAAACAAAAAAAATGAAATAATTGACAAAAAATCATGTTATAAAAAAATTCTTAATAGACTTAAAAAAAATATTTGAATATGAAATGTAATGAAAAAATATTAATATAAATTATACATAATAAATTAATTAATTATTTCAATTTTAATTTGATCTTACATACATATCAAATTTAACGAAAATCTATTGATAAAGATATTAAAAATTTTAAAGTGAATTTCAACAAGTCCATTAGATTTTATATTTTGACATCTTCTTTTTCAAAAATATAATGAATTGAATTTCAATTTTAATATACATTGGATGCATATATTTTCTTGGTTTATTTTACTAATAATTCAAATTTAGTTCTTATATTCTATGTTATGTATATTAATTACATAAGAATGTACTCAAACTTAAAACAAGTGCTCTCTCCAACAATGAGGTAAACTACCACAAGAAATGCAAGATTAAATGTGACCAAGATCATTGAGAACAAACACAGTTGTCTCCCCTTCATGATTATTTAGTTATTATTATTTATTAACAGTTTATTAACAGTTATACAATGCTGAGCACAAACAAAAAATAATCAATAAATTAAATAAATTAAATACGGTATATATTATTTCCAAGAATTTCATTTGGCTGAAAATTATTTGAAGTCAAATCCACTATGTACTTCCATTATACATATTGTTTAAAATTAATGCAACAATACATCAGAAAATGAACTTTGATATCATATCTTTATTTTAATTTTAAACATTGCTATAAAAGACAGATTGTGATGTGATGTACTTTTGGAATTAGACAGCTAAAAATAATGTGAAGAAAACATGTCCCCCAGTACTCCAAGGCTCCACACACCTAAACTGTTCATCAAAACTGTTCAAATGAAAGCTGGCATGATTGGTTAATTTCAACGTACAACTCATTTTTGATTCGCTGGCTAAATTTGGAATCTTTTTAAGTTTCCTTACCTCATTGTTTGACCATTTTTAATTTGTATTTAACACATACTATTACGCACTACCATGTCTTAGCAATTAGCAACAAGAATGAGAAGTGACAATTCTTTCTTGATGTGCATGAAAAGGTCACTTGGTTGAACAGGTGCATCATGATCAGTTTTTATCTATGGTCAGTGATCATGAGATCTCTAGATCTAAAACATCTACTTTCCAAAATGTCAGCTATTTGAAATCTTCAAATCATCTCCATGGTCAGTTTTTATCTACGGTCAGTGAGACCTCTAGATCTAAAACATCTACTTTCCAAAATGTCAGCTATTTGAAATCTTCAAATCATCTCCATGGAGATACAGTTATTAAGCTGGAATTGGTATGGGCATTTATGATGAATATTGAAGTAAAATATATAACGCAACACATTAGACCATATCTTATATTTTGACTTTTCTCCACTGTATGGTGACATTAAATTAGATTTAGTCTATTTTTTACCATATGGTCAAATATTTGCTGGGTTTACATATAACTGGCTAAGTCTCCTCCGTGAATAATTAAGTTCTTGATTTAAATTCAGTTCATTAATGTATCATCTCTCCCTAGAAATTCTTCATTTCCTATTAAACTTCAACATGAAATCCGCCCCACATCCTACTCATTTTTAATTTTGTTTTCAAAGTTGGGGGAGACTTCTTTCAATTTTAGTAAGACAAATTTTTTTTAATGGATAGCCTGATTACAAGTTTATTACGCATATGAAACAATTAATTGCCTGTCAAGTTATGCTCAAAGCATTGAAGACTAAAATATTCATACCTGCATTTTGTACAATGTGCAAGTACATTTTGTTTATACAATGTGTACATACATTATTATAATACAAATCTAATGAAAATATCAAAAGATTCTAAATGATCAATCATGAATCATTGAAAACCAAATAACAACAACTATAACAAACAAAAGCATTCAAATGAAAAGGAAGTACAACAAAATATTCGTATATGTAATCCAATCAGAGAAAAGCTTTAATTAAGAATTAGCCAATCAGCATTTCTGACTCATATTGATCAAATATTTTTTTCTAATTTGAAGTTGATTAACTCATGTTCAGTTTTTATTTCTAAATTGGCTATATTCACAGCAGATATGTAATGTGACAAATTTTACTGAAATGTCAACACATGTATAAACTCTCAGAAGAATTAAATTGTCTCCATATTGATAATGTATATAGACTTATGTTGTAATTAAGCATTTTTTGACACAACTTCTAAAACTAATTTCAAAATCTTTGCATTAATTTTTACTTGCAATTTTGAACAACAATGATACAATATTTAGCCAGCAAACTTGTTCTGTGAGTGAGCAATATGTCGCGATGTCATGCGCAGAAGACTCGACATCCAAATTTAGACTGAGAGAGCGATGTCACACCCAACATCATCAGCCAATCAAATCATGTTCTTGAGAAAAGACTTGTACAAGGCCGATGATTATTGTATGACCCAAACTTGTAATTCAATATACATGTAGCTATTGAACAATTTTTGTTGCCATGGTAAAAATGTAAACAACCCTTGCAAGGACAACTTCAACATATGTTACAATGATTAAGCGTATATACATATATGATTAGCATTGTCATAATGACATACATGTCCTGCCAACTGATTAATCCAACTTATTAATTTTGTTATCTTTTGAAATATTTCCAAAACAAATACATATTCATTTAATAAAAGGTTAAATATATTCAAAATGTTGCAAGGAAAATAACTCAATTCTCTAGTTTGTAAAATAATTCTAACAAAATAAAGCAAATAAATATGCATAAAATGCACAATTCATTGAAAAAATAGATAAATTAATATTCATGTTTATGTAAATACCTGCAACAATCCAACTGTGCAAATCCTTGATTGAAGTTTCCCAGACTGATTCGGATGCAAAAATGTTGATCATGGTTACTGGTATAAATATATATGAAGTTCTGTCGCCATTGGTAACAGAGATAACAGTTTTCAAATGTTGATGATCACTAAATAACAGTTGCACTTGCAAAGATGAAGCAAGCAAATGTCCAACGATTTATCAATGTTTGTTTGCAGTGGCTGTAAATATTGTCTTCTAGTCCGTTAGATTTGTCTGTAGCCACTGAGGGCTAAAATTGAAGTGTCACTGCTTTCCCTACTGTCAAAAGAGAGTATCCGTGATTGCCAAGAAATGAACGTGATGTGCATTTCATGGTGTTTGACCAAAGATCGACAGCTGTGGTTTTAAATGCTGGGAAGTCCCTTATCCAGCGGTGTATTTTTAACTTTCTATACACTGTGTGTATACACAGTCATAACGATGACTAGTAAATTTTACCTGTGTCACCTGGGGAAAGGTTGCTGTATGATAAAGCAATATTATAATTCAAACGGTATTCCTTAAGCTGTCAGTCTAGCTGTTTAGGTAAACAGATACACAGTAATTGTAGACCCTGACAAGTTCGGGACAACGAGCATGACAAATGTAGCATGAAGGATGTTGGTCCCGTCATTATTGGGATTCACCGCCAAAACATCCTGCTGTGTAAAATTACGTTCTAGCATATCATTGTTGTAAAAAAGCAATAATAATTAATTTAACATAATAACTACCTTGTTCCACTTTAGTTTCAACTTCCTCAGAGCAGTGCAGACCATTAGTCGTCTGCTTGCCTAATTTGAAATCTTGGGGCTAATTTTTCAAAGAAAGTTTTATGAATTTATGCACAACACTATACAATTACTCATCCACGTGTCCCCCATTTTTGTTTAAAATTTGTAAATGTGGATTTGCATATTGCTTATTCATTGTCAAATAAAACACGATGCCATTGTCCATAAAACGGAAAATTACAGGATGACACTAGGGTGTTTCAAATTTGACATGTGGGAGAATGCGAATCGCCAGATATAAAGATAATGGTGTACCATTATCTCCATAAAATAAAGAATTCGCAATATGCTTGTGTTGGTGTACACGATAAACATCTCAAGTCGGCAGTGACTTTGCAGTTTTAGAATCTAACAAATGTCCACCATGCATGCCGGCAGAAAAATAATGAATCGATTAAAAGCCTTTTCTCAAAAAAACATAACATGCATAGTAATGTTACTTGACAAAATGCTTGAGAGGGCATGAAGTGTGTATTGCCCTCATAAACAAAGGAATGGTTGACTCGTAATATCTAGGGCTGGTCTGTTCTATTCTTAAACAGAATATCAATATAACAAGGCTGTACAAACTTAAAAAGCTGTGACTGTTTTTTCTCATTTTACAGCATTCTAAAATATTTTATAACAAATAAACTTTTAAAATTTATATTGACAAAAAGTATTTAGAAATATCTTTCTTTATCCAGTTATATCTGCATAAAAAAAGTCCAAGTCTTTATATTAGAACTGATCCTTTTATAAGTATATTACACTAGGTAATGGATGCTGTAAAGTTTATGATATCATTTCTGTTGATATATTGTGCATTGTAGTCAGACTACAGACTGCTTAAACCTTTTCATGCCAGGAAAGGAATTGAGGTCCAGGCGGTATACCAACCAAAACCTAAATCATAAGTTCAAGTGACTATTGTGATGTTTCTACCTATACCAATTGACAAACACCTCGTGTGATACTCCATTATCACATGTACAGTGAATCACAATACATTTGTATGCATACTTGCCAACTTTCCCGATTTGGGCGGGATCTTCACAAATTTGGCCATCCTACATGACTTCTCGATCGTTTATAAATATTTGGTAATTTCTCCCACTTTCATATTTTTTTCACTCCTAAATTTATAAAAGCCCGGTTTTGACCAATCAAAACGCTCGATGCATGTGACACAGTGCATCTTTGGTCTTGCAATTGTTCCACATTTATAATGTAGTAAATACTGAATGACCACATTGTCGTCTGAAGTTTTATTGTTACAGATTGTAACACTTGTCTTGATCAGGAAATATGTTTTCACAAATTATCAACTGTTATAGTTTATCCAATACCAAGTTCTATAACAGTTATTGCCCTTGGACATTTTCTTAAAACTTTGTGACTTCTGCTTCCAGAGAACTGATATATACATGCTGGTGATGCACATACATAGTATGAAAAAGCAAAGGTCTAAATTATGACAAAATTGCTTAAGAAATTCTTAATTGCGTGTTTATATTATAAATATAATTCAGAATAAATTTTATTCAAATTTTTATGATGCATAGACAGATAAGTGTAAAATATATTAATTTTCATAGTAAATTCATATGAGCAGGTAATAAAGGTTTCATTACTTATAAAGAGGAATGCTATCTGTGTGTTGCACATGTACAACACTGCTATGAATATCATCAATGGCAGTATGCATGTTAATTATAAGTATTTCAAAGGGATCTACAGTAGGCAGCACAGTGAGTAAGGTCTATCTAGGGGGAGTTGGGCACACTTAGGAAAGCATACCAAAATTGATGCTTTATTAGTGTGAGACAGTAGAATTGATATCAACGATTTAGATTCTATCTAGGGGGAGTTGGGCACACTTAGGAAAGCATACTAAAATTGATGCTTTATTAGTGTGAGACAGTAGAATTGATATCAACGATTTAGATTCTATCTAGGGGGAGTTGAACACACTTAGGAAAGCATACTAAAATTGATGCTTTATTAGTGTGAGACAGTAGAATCGATATCAACGATTTAGATTCTATCTAGGGGGAGTTGGGCACACTTAGGAAAGCATACTAAAATTGATGCTTTATTAG
>JAUMGZ010173375.1:0-14728 GCA_032359645.1 Pododesmus macrochisma | reverse complement strand
AATATGTCCCCATTTATACTGCTTGTAAATATGTCCCCATTTATACTGCTTGTAAATATGTCCCCATTTATACTGCTTGTAAATATGTCCCCATTTATACTGCTAGTAAATATGTCCCCATTTATACTGCTTGTAAATATGTCCCCATTTATACTGCTTGTAAATATGTTCCCATTTATACTGCTTTTAAATATGTCTACATTTATACTGCTTGAAAATATGTTTCCATTTACAAAAAAAAAAGTTTCCAGTTATTGTTTGGAGTTAACCGACTTCTGTTATTTCTTTTTGGAATTTTTTTTTTTTTGTTCGGATCTATACGCCAACATTAGTGGTGCTTCTGCAAAAGGAAGGAACCAGAAATCACCCCATTTCAAAACAGGCGTTACATTTATGCTGTTATTTTCGACGTCTTTGAGTGACATTTAGAAAAATTTCTCCATATGGATATTTGGATAAATTCGTGATAAAAAGATAAGTATCTTAAATGTATCTTTTTTTCCTGTTGAAGATAATCTTATTGTTTTTTTTAAACACAACTGGTCACTCGACGATAAAGACGTTATACTCATTAAGATTTTTATTGGTGTTGATATAGAATAAATGTTGAAATACTTAACATCGCCATGAATTGTAATTATTAAATTCTGGAATTTATGCCTGAACTTAAGACTTCTGTTTTCATGCGGGAAGCGGAAAGATTGAGACCTCATAAATGGGTTTAACCACAACGCCTGCGGTTTAGTGCTGGGTGACAGTCCTTAGTCTGTGCACATGAATATCTGGTTTTGATAATATTGCTGTGGTGTCATTTTAATTCCTTCTGTTTATTCTGTTACAGATTTGTATGATTCAACTGTATCAATATCTATATCAATAAAAGCACACCTGACCGATTTTTTTTAACAATAATATGCTATATTTGGTCGTCATGATGATATTTTGTTTTACTTTTATTTATTTATTTACTTTATTCCTTTTTTGTAAGAATTGACTGTATATTGTTACTAAAACCAGAAAAATATAACTTGTATTTCAATCGTTGTAAAAAAAAAAAGTTTAAGATATTTTGGTTCAATACCGTTATAGTTATAAGAGTTATCTCTCTTGATACAGTAAAAATTTGTTTTCAGTCATGATCAATAAAACTTGTTTCTAAATTTGTTTGTTTGACGGTTTTTTTTAATCTTTATTTTATATAAACGTACATAAACAAACATTTCTGTAAACTACCATATCCGAGTACACGTGAAAATGTTTTAGTTAGGTTTCTAAAGACTCAAATGCTGTCCAAGGATATTAGATTCAATATCCCTTCAATATTCTTAAGATCTTGTTGTATGTGGTGGATGTTTCCACCAAGCAGTGTGTTTGTTTGTTTGATTACTGTTTAATAACACCCCTCCTCATAAATGTCCAAGTCTTATTGAAATTGTGTCTGCTTGTGACGGTGCGCACTGATGTTGACTTTACCGTGCTTTCGCTTTGAAATACCACACCGCAGACACTGCCAAGAAATGCTCAGTGCTATTATCCAGGAGCAAGGATTTGTTTGTTTGTTTCATTAGAGCTTAACGTCAGTATTACATCGATATCGTGACAAAAGACTAAAGCAGTAAAACCGAACGTTAAGACTTGATAAGAAGTGGCTACAGGAACAGGAAATCAAAACAAAAGACTCCCAGTTTTTTTTTCAATTTTTCTTTTTTCTATGACAAAATTCCAAGGAAATTGGCAAATATATGTGTGCGGCAGAAAGAAAAGGGTTGTTGCCCACCAACAACTTTCCCCGTCAGCACAACTATCCAGGATATCGAGGTATTTATACCTCCTTTCCGTGGTAAGATGTCAAGCACAGGGAAGCAAGGACAATGATGATCCAATTTCAATGGCTTAGGTAAGACGTGGCCGGAGATCGACCCAACAACCTACCGCACACAAAGCGAACAACCTCCCAACTGAGCTATCGTGTCCGTTCCAATCAGGAAGACCCCAACTACTGAAGAAAGAAATCATAATACAAAAAACGTTCAGGAAACCTTGTAAATCTCATGAAAAACATATAAGTTGTATTGCACGGTCTTTATCCATAGCGTTATAAGAGTTTTCTCCCTTGGTACAGTAAAACTATTCTTGCATGTCGAATTCAATAAACTCATCATATATACTGATAATGTTCAAAGAGTTTTGAGTCATGGTATTATAAAAATTCCAACAGATGGAGTGGCATTGAGATTATCTACAAACTTTCTGCTGTCACTTAATCTTAACGGCAACTAATGGGATGAGTTAAACCGACACAACAAGCAACTGTGATAAAAAAAAATTATAGGTTTTTCCTGGGAGGAATACGTTTCCTCGCAGGTTTTTCCTTCAAGATGTGAAATATACACAAACAATATTCATTTTAATTTATCACTAAAGCACTTATATGAAATAAACAATAGTACAAAAACAGCTGCAATCATAGCAGTAACTAACCGATAAAAACTTTTACGAAACCTTGATTTGAACTATAAAACTATAATTATTTAATTACATTAACACCATTGCGTATAGATTGTCCGTCGCACAAAGGGTGCTTGTTGCCTGTCCCTTGACTAAAGATAGTCAATTTGCCTGCCCGTAGACCACACGGTTCACTGTTACTGGTACTTCGAAAACAGGGAATCAGCTGACTATAGGGGTCATGATCATCTTGCTTGTATGGGATCCATCGGCATTACGGAGTCAGATTGCCTGTCCGTTGGCTATAGACAACCACTGTCTCGTGACTAGCGCAACGTCAACAATTACGCAACCACTGTCACGTAACTAGCACAAATAAATAATTATCGAAACACTGTCTCGTACCTAGCACAACAAAGACAAATGCCTCGCAACTAGCAAAATAAAGACACTTGCCCAACCACTGTCTCGTAACTAGTGCAACAACGATAATTACCCAACCACCGCCTCGTAACTAGCGCAACAAGACAATTAACCTACCACTGTCTCGTAACTAGCGCAACGAAGACAATAGCCTAACAACTGCCCCGTAACTAGCGCAACAACGATAATTACCCAACCATCGCCTCGTAACTAGTGCAATGTTTTCAATTACCTAAAATTCGTCTCGTAACTAGCGCAACAAAGACGATTTCCAAACCACTGTCTTGTAACTAGTGCAACAACGATAATTACCCAACCACCGCCTCGTAACTAGCGCAACAAGACAATTAACCAACCACTGTCTCGTAACTATAGCGCAACGAAGACAATAGCCTAACAACTGCACCGTAACTAGCGCAACAACGATAATTACCCAACCACTGTCTCGTAACTAGTGCAACCATAATAATTACTCAGCCACCACCTCGTAACAAGCGCAAAGTCAACAATTACCTCACCATCGTATTGTAACTTACGAAACAACGATAATTACCAACCACTGTGTCGTAACTAGAGCAACAACGACAATTGCATACCCCTGCCTCGTAACTAGCGCAACATCAAGAATCAACAACCCAATGCATCTTAACTTGCACAACAAAGACAAGTACCCAACAACTGCCTCGTAACTAGCATAACAATTAAAGACAATTTCCCAACCACTGCTTCGCAACTAGTGTGGCAATGATAATTACCCAACCACCGCCTCGTAACTAGCGCAACAAGAAATATCCAAAGCTGTCTTGTAACTTGCTAAACAACGATAATTACCCAACCACTGTCTCATAACTAGCACAACCAAGACAATTACCAAAACACTGCCTCTTAACAAGCGCAAAAAAGATAATTACTAAACCACCGCCTTGTAACTAACGCAAATTACCCAACTTCTGTCTACTAGCGCAACAAGAACAGTTAACATCCAAAGCTGTCTTGTTACTAGCGCAACAAAGAAAATTACCAAACCACTGTCTTGTAACTAGCGCAACAAAGACAATTGCCCAACAATTGGCTCCCAACTAGCATAACAAAGACAATTTCCCAACCACTGCTTCGCAAACAAGTGTGACAATGATAATTACCCAACCACCGCCTCGTCACTAACGCAACAAGAAATATCCGAAACTATCTTGTAACTTGCTAAACAACGCTAATTACCCAACCACTGTCTCATAACTAGCACAACGAAGACAATAGCCCAACAACTGCCTCGTAACTAGCGAAACAACGATAATTACCCAACCACCACCTCGTAACTAGGGCAATGAAGACAATAGCCCAACAACTGCCTCGTAACTAGTGAAACAACGATAATTACCCAACCACCACCTCGTTACAAGCGCAACGTCAACACTTACCTCACCACCGTATTGTAACTTGCGAAACAACGATAATTACCCAATCACTGTGTCGTAACTAGTGCAACAACGACAATTACCAAAACACTGCCTCGTAACTAGCGCAAAAAAGACAACTACCCGACCACAACCTCGTAACTAGCACAACGTCAACAATTACCCAACCACAGTCTCGTAACTTACACAACAAAGACAACTAATAAAACACTGCCTCGTAACTAGCGCAAAAACGATAATTACGAAACCAGTGCCTTGTAACTAACGCAAATTACACAACTACTGTCTTGTAACTAGGGCAACAAGAACAATATCTAAAGCTGTCTCGTTACTAGCGCAACAAAGAAAACTATCCAACCACTGTCTTGTAACCAGGCCCATCAAAGAAACTTAACCAACCACTACCTTGTAACTGGCACAACAAAGACAATATCCAAAATCCAAAAAAGAAAGAATATTGCAAATCGGAGAATCTCCTAGGGATGCCATGCCGGCCAACAACTTTGGTTGAAATAGTTCAATGATTTTGGAAGAAAAGTTGAAAATGTGCAAGAAGCATTTCCAGGGGAAAAGTCAACCTAGTATCTCTGGATTAGACGGAATAAAAACACATACAACCACTACAAATATACTAGACCAGCTGTACCATATCACCAGAAACAACATAAGGATGTGCATTCAACAACACTTTAAGAGAAGTTCTTGGTGACAGTTACTAAATTTGAAATCTACTCTGGAAGGTGTTTTTGCAGAACATCTTAAACTGTGCATGCTTTTCCTTGAATACTGGTTACCTCCCCTTTATAAGCTTTCAAGTGATATTACAATGAGATAGCCCTATAAAGTTGTCATCAGTGTGCCCTGTCACAAGCAGACACTGTCTCAATAAAACCTAAACATTGGAACACGTAAAACCTCAATAAAACAACAAATGTCAAATCACCTTTGCTTATAGACTGCACATGGTTACCTCCCCTTAACAAGCCCTACAAACTAGTTTATTTATTTTCCTAGATCTAAACCATACTCAAAGGCTGGCAATGGCATTTATGTATATCGAAAGTAAATCCATAGATTTTCCACACATTGTTTTTAATTTGAAAAAACATGACCTCTTTCTTTCCCCTTTACTTGCCAACCTGATTACAGTCAAACCTGTCTTTAAAGACCACTAAAGGGAACCAAAAACAGTGACCTTTATAGATAGGTGACCTTTTAATACAGGTTCAACGTTAACTTAGTTGAAATATCAAGAGAAGAGATCTAAAAATTCTGGCCTTTTAAGACAGGTGGTTGTAAAAATAGGGTGGCCTTTAAGGCAGATGTGACTGTATTTTCAAATGCCTCTTTATCAAAGTATGATCTTTTACTTGGACCCTAAAAATAAATTGAACTCACAAAGAAACATAACTTAAATTTATTTTCTCTTTTAAGAATAAAACAGCTATATTTACAAACAAACAGAACAGTCAAAGATTGCTTACTTGTACAGAACAAATAATTTCATTGCAAAAATGAACAAGAATTATCTTTAAAGTTTGTTTGAAAGTCAACTCTACAACAACATTGTATAAAAAAAACTACCATCCTGTTATAACATCAACGACGAACTGTAGAAATCGTGAGACAAACAAACAGACAAAATGTACATTCTGAACGGGACAAAAAACCAGCAAAAAACCTTCAATTTACAGTGACATTAATGACAAGTGCTATATTAATTTAGTGTATCATAAGGTCATCGATTATCACAAAACACTTGACATTATATGTAACTCATTTCCACTTATATAAATATATAAAATTAAGAAATCTGACAAACCCTTTATAGAATTTATTTTAAAAAATATTCTAATGTTTACAAGTTTGTAAAAGACTAGATTCAATTTTGATATGACATTTATTAAATTGCAAGAAAATTACATATCAATACAAAATATCAATTAATGATACTTTTTTTTTTACGAATTTTTATTATATTAAAACATGAATCAGAAACTATCGTCTATATTACAAGGTGATAACATTGACTCATGCATTCAAAATCAATAATGGTGCAGAGAGAATGTGATTTTTCTTATAAACGACAACATTTTGTTGCAATTGCATGCATCTATACAAAGAGAATTGAAATATTTATGTTAAATAGATATTAAGTGAAGACTTAAATATAACACATTTTGTCAAATTGAAGCTGATCAAATCACTTGTATGTTTTATTTTACAATAAATTGAATTTCAATGGTTACCAAATTCAACAAGTAAAATACATTTTGTTGGTTCAATCAAGTAGTTCAAACTTTAAGAAATCTGCTAAACAGCAAGAACACTTTTGCTACTGTTTGTAAAACTGAACAATATAAAAAGTAAATGCATCCAAATTAAATGTAAGTTGAGCTTGAAAGCCATGGGTGCAAATAGAATTTCACGATGACACCAAAATGTCTGATCATCATCCTTACATCAAGGTTTTTGTTAATGTTTGAAAAAATATCTGTAACAAGAGTTTTGATGACACCAAATTGACCCTTAAATCAAGGTTGTACAAGTGTTTGAAAATATATGAGTTCACAAAAACTGATGTCAACAAGAGATCACATGACTATTAAAATGGTGTTGAACACAGTTCGGAAATGTCTCAAAGTTTTCACAACATCAATGTGACTAATAGATGCCATGGAAATACGAAATAACGTTAAAATCCTATAAGTGTATCAAATATCGTCCAATGAGAAATGATTTAAAGCTGACAATTGTAAGATTAAAAAAAATCACTTGTGATCAACACTTCGACACATCACTGTTTGTCACTAGTTGTTGATAAATGTCTGATTCTAAGAATCGAGGGTAAGAGTCTTTCTCCATTAGAGCTTGTATTCTCTTCTGTGCCTGGTCAAATAGACTGTGAGTTGGTTCATCTAACTGTGTTATGGTAGTCATTCTTGTCTTTGAATCTAAATTAATCTGAAAGAAATGACAAGTTCAAAATTGAATTTATTCTTTTATTATGACAATATAACATAATTGTAAAACATAGAACTTCCATAAAAATATTTTTTGAATCTTATATATATATATGTAATGAGCCAAAAGTCAGAAATACAGTAAATTGACAGTTTTAATGCAACCGTTCTATTTCTTTAACCTTTCCAAATGAATTCAAGTAGAAATAGCCATATAAATTTGTTGCAATTATCTTAGCATTGATTATAGATAAACTTGTGAATTCCTTTGTGGCTTTTGTCTTTTAGTTTAAAATTCTTTGCATAACATGTGCACTAGCTGTATCTTAAAATTTCATTTAAAATTTCTTGATATTTAAATTACCTCTTTTGGTGCTTGAAATGCTACGTAATCAGAATATATTTTCTGTGCCTGAATTGAGAGTTGACTATCCTTGCAGCTTTTGAAGTCCTGGCATGCTATCCAGAATTCAAGATTTTCTTCACTAAATTCTGACCGTAAGAACCCGTGAAATAGATCTAAACCACCTGAAAGATTAGAAAATATACAACCATTAATTCAGAAATGACAGTCAAAATCATGCGAGTTATTTCTTTATAAAACTCCAATGTAATATTTAGATTTGAGAGAGCATTTTATACATATTATATGTTGATCAATTAAGTTTTCTTACATAGTTTGTCTGATATTTTTGTACTGAGATCACTTTAAGATTTGTTTTAGTCATATAAGCCAATAATAAAAGAATTTAAAACTAGATCTGTGAGGAAACTTACATTTATCATTGAGAAGTGTATCGAACGACTGACTCCACTGTGTAGCTTGATCAGATGATGGCCTACTGTGTACAGTAACCATAGCCCCGCCCAGTGCAGTATCCGTGTTTCGTCTCCGCAAAAATTGAAATTTTCTTTTCATGTTCTTGGCTCTGTAAATGAATAAGTGTTGATTTGTTACTTTCTTTCCAATATGTGAGCCTCTGATTTTGGTTATATACATTAATGGGTTCAATTTAATTGTCAGATAACCAGAAATTAATGATGCAACTTATTTTTTTGTTATTTAGGTTTGGTTTTTTACTTCAATGTATAGTTACAGAATAAAGAACTTTGGTTCTTTATAATTCTAAAAAGTGGACTCCCAAATATAAAAGTATGTCGTGCTATATGTGGGAGACCAACTTTTTAAAATTTGAAAACAAGGGAGATAACAATTAAATACAGCGTGCATATTTTTCACTTTCCTCGATTACCAATCAAACAATTAAAGACAATACCATATAGTCAACAAATTATACTTACAAGTTTCTGGATTTTGACTTTGTCTGTGGATTGTTGTTGTTGTTGATGTTCGTTCCAAGGCCGTACTCGTCAGTAGCCATCATTGCTGCGTCCGCTGAACATGTTTTATGAACGGGTCGTCTCTGAGCTGTCTCCGAATCAAGATCTCCGAACAGTTGCCTGTGATATAATGATAAATCGGCAGCTCTGCTCTCCATCTGAAAAAATAAACATTAACATCACATGATAAATGACATTTTACTTTATGTGCTCAATCACCATGCTACTAATCAAGTTACCATTAATACGAATAATAAACCCAACCAGGACTCCTATATCTTTAACACATGACATTTACTGTATATATTGCTGAATGAAATAGTGATTGTGCGTGATCAAGTAACTGTATATTTTCTAAATATCATCCTAAGTCATTGGCATTTTATATAGTATCATATATATCTGATGCTGACCACACTGTATATAGAGCCACATGACGGGGTGATGACAGGTGTTTTCTATATAGTAATTTACACTCCTATATAGAACAGGTACTTAAAATATGTAGTTAGTCATTTCTTGCTATCTCAAAATATTGATTCCATCACTCATTTCTATGCATTTATATAATGAATCCTCATCATTGCTGTTATTATGAGTTCATTTACAATGATATAACTACAATTTACCATGGCTATAAATACCTCACTAACTAGGGTGACCTTTATAAGTATGTCTAATTCACACTTGTAGCTGCATGTACAGTACACAACCAATCAATATTAGTACATAACCAATCAGTATTAGTACACTGTATACAGGATGATTGGTCTTGTTATCAACTATTGATATACAGTGGTCTTGTCATCATTAAAGAACAGTAATGAACATATCAGCATTAGCATGTTTTCTGGCCTAAATATACATCTATCTTCTATTGACAGAAGATACCATTCATAAAAGCTTGACATGTGTATACCGGTATATACATTTATTGTAATGGTAGCAATGAAAGTAAGAAAATTGATTAATTAAGAAAGGTTATTGCACTGACAAATCAATATAGCCTTATAAATTATTAAAATGTTAATTTCATTTTTTTCTTTTGGTTTGTTAAATTGATTCATATTATGGATTACTTCAAATAAAGATATTTTACTGTTCATCTAACAAGAGTATTGCTCACACAAAGTAAAATCAATTCTGCTCTTAGTTATTGCTTAATTCATAAATGAAAAAATTATAAGTTTGGAGTGGTTTAATATTAAACTTTTGTCAAGCCCTAGTAAATGTGTCATACAATCCTTACATAGAACAGACATGTGTTTTACTTTTATTTTTAGTCGTAAATGAATGTATCATTATCACATCCTGAATATCTGACTGCAATTTAATGTTTTTTTTAACACTGCATGAAGCTTTTTAAACCCATCCTACATCACGCACTGTACTTCGATAAAATATGGAAATAGATTAAGCTCAAAGCCACAGCTAGTCATGTTATATGCATGTATTTTAATATTTCTAGTCTTTAGAAAAAAAAATTATAACCTTTTAAACTGTTTATAAGTGTACTTTTAAATTTCAATTTTAACAGGACACAAATTATTAATGTTCATGAGTTTATAAATACATCAATTTGTATCGTTTTGTTTAATAATTAATTCAATTGCAATAGAATAATAATTAAGCTTGTGAATAGTGGATCCCACGTACATCACACGTATATCTGAATTAACTTCAAAGTATGATCAATTCTGACTTTATACCTCCCAATTCAATCTAAAAGATTTTCTATCAAAATAAAATCTATCCTGTCCTTCATTTGTTAGGCATATATAGTGCAATGTGTGGGACCAAATCGTCTACCAATTTCCACATCAAGGAAATGATATCACAGGATTTTGAAAGTGAATTTTACGTTATTTTGTAACTTAACGCGTGATGGATGGTGTGTGGGTCTTGTTTACCAAATATTACATCAAAAATAGCTGCACTTAAATGTGAGTAGTGAATAGTACACAAACAGCACTGCATGCTCCTTGTTAACAAGAAATCGCCGTGCTTGTTGATGTTAAAATGGAGAAGAGAAAGTCCTTACTGATCAATACTTTGTATATTGCCAATTACAAACACTGAATTTAGACGCTCCTATCTATATTTAGTCACGCTGTTGCCATATATGTCCAAAACAATTTTTAAATGTCTAAATATAGCTGTTTAAAGAATGGATAAAGCTTGTTGCTGTTGCTGAGAGATACTTAATATGTATAGAGCGCCTAGAGAAATCGCTGGTACGTGTGTCACTGTCCTATCATATACAAAGGCAATTTTACTACAACATGAATCTGTCAGAAAATTAATTCGCTTGTTTCCCTGCAGATATATTTGTATATATAGTCAAATGGAATGTTGGAGTTGCACTCAAAACTGCACCTTAAGTATTCTCAGTTTATAGATAAAATGACAGAATCGTCTCAATATATTCATAAGCAAGTCTCTCAGTGCCAGTTCTGACGTAATAGAGAATTCCCAAGAAAAGATTACTCTGATGTACGTTAAATATTTATGTAGCAAAATTTCTATTTAGATTGTTTGTTTGTTTTATTAAGTTTTAACATCCCTTTCCACTATTTTTTGAAGTAAACTATTAAACTATTGAATGGAAGATATATATATACTTTCATAATTTTTAAACTTTCAAAATCAGAAGATTGTATAATGTCTATAGCTTTTAACACCTCAAATAAGAACTAAACACACCATAACATATCAACTTATCATATGTATATGTCATTTTTTAAATTTGATATATATGGAGGCTAATTTTCCTAATTAATTATCAATTAATTTGAAAAACTTTTTATTTGAAAAGTATTGATTATTTTAAAAGTAAATATCACTGATGTTGAAGATTTGCTTAGTATGATTGCAGACATAAAATCTATATAATGCTTATATTTTTAGTGTTCAGTGGCAATTGAAATACTGAAGAAGAACACCTGGATTGATTTTAAATTACCTGTTTCTATGTAAATTTGTCCCTACACATTAATGAAATTTTGCCTCAATTTAGAAAAAAGAAATAATTAGCATCCAATCTTTCAATCCTCATATATACAGTTTACAATGGCATATATGAGTCTTGAAATTTGCACTGAATCCACCAATTTGTCAAATCTATAATATGTGCACTTACTTAGGGATATGAGATAAAATGACACGTATTATAGTACCCCCATCTGTCCATCCTTATACACATTTAGATGATAATCACATTAAACTGATTTCATCTCGCATGGCTCATCATTAATGTCAATGTAATATTAGTAAGTGATCTAAAATCCATCTAAAACCACTAACCACATTTCACGGTAATTTTCTATTAAAATGTAACTAAATATACCCACATCAGACCTAATGATTTATCATTGGCCCAATCTTATAATTCTCCACTCACGAGCCTTAAACATTTCTGGTGATGACGTTTTTGTTACTAAAGTCACATTATTAAGTTATGTCCCCAAATTCTATTAATGGATACACAGCCTTAGATCACCCTTAAATATCTTCTATTTTTATTTTTTCATGCCACGTTTTGACAGTCATCTTTATAATCAATTTGTTCTGTTCTTTTTTTGTCCTGATCAATATATTGCGGAGAACTGAAGGATTTGTAATTATTCTTGCTTGAAAGTGTGCTTCGAACATCGACAGTACAAAGACTGCTGACTCAGACTCCTATATAAATGCACACTCTGAGATCACACACAATGACTAAAACAGACAACATTTTCTACAGAAATGATTTCTATGCTCCTGATGAAGCACGCTAATTACTAGAGTTATAATGAATCACCATTGTAAGAAGACTTCCATCTGATATTAAGAGGAGTATACTCATGAAGTGTGTGCAACAATGTAGTGTGAACTGTGCTCTAATTAACATATTTGATACAATATGAACCCCCCCCCTTCCCCCCCATAAATCTATGTTATAATCCCCAATCTTTACAATGTCTTTAGCTTATCACTGTTATAATATACACCAACTTTATACTTAACATAAATATTTGCATTCTGAGTTATTCTGGAACTATGTTATTTCTTCTCTCCAAAAAGTTTTAGAATTGAAATGATTTACCAGTATTAAAGCAAAATATAATCCTTTTGTATTTGTTGGTATATAATATACACAAATGACACTTTATTTTCCATGTATAATGCTTACCGTATCTTTTTCTGGTTTATCTTCACTTTGTTGCAAGAAAAGTGCGTGGGCCACTGGAATGTCTTTCTCACATCCGGCACTGTGACTTCTACGTAGGGGGCGAGTTATCATCCGTCGGAATCTCTGTCGTTTCGAGTCCTTACTGTCTTTTACACGTTTTTGGTAAATTGTCTTTTGGCCCGCGACTGTAGGTAATGTAGTGCCCTGTGAAGAAGATTCCTGATCAGAATTTTCCGAAGAATCGCACTGGAATGATACCTTGGAATCTCGTACACCTGAGGAAGAACTGTCAAAGGACACATCCTTTAAATCCAATCCTTCATCTTCTTGAGAGCCAAATGAAACCTCAACGGCCTCGTCAATTTCTGTCGAATTAGCAGACGTTACGCTCTTTCCATTTTTCCTCTGTAGTATGTGCCTTCTCCAACTTTTACGGGGACTGCTCGCATCACATTTCTTGTCTCTAGTTTTTTCTACTATATCTGGCACCGGTTTCTTGGCAAGACCCAAATGTTCGTCACTGACTGCCTGTTTGGAAGGTTGAAGTTTCATTTTTTCTAGTTTATCCAATGACGACACGTCAATGGACTGTGAGCGGTCAACGCTTCCTTTGGGATTGGTGAGATGCCTGACAAACTCGTCTAAGTCTTCGTTGTTCCAATGTTTGGTTATTGGTGAAGTCGGCTCCTCTAGATGTACTCCCTATAAAATACAGAAATAGAGAAAACTGGTTATTTCTATCCTATATCATGATGTCACCCAGAATCAGGGGATGGGGAGTGACGTTTATCTTGTTTATCTGGTAGTTGTACGTGATATAAGTAAGCTTCCTAAAAGTCAGATGGTAAGGAAAGATAAAACATGTTTTACGTTTTGCAGAGATTCCAAAGAGAAATGTACATGGGTACTACATCAACCTGCAAAAAAGCGTTAGGATTTATGGTGCAATCATCAGTGAAAATTATAAATGATCACAAATAATTTTCTGCAAAAAAAATCAAAAAAAGGCATATAAATTATGACCTAGTATACACTCTAGAGTATTATAGGAAGTATATAAGCATAGACAGGAAACATGCACAGGATTTGTCAGCTACTAATATACAGCCAGTGTCTCCTTGACATATTTACATGATATGTATATATTCTAGGGATTTATAATTGCATCAAGTATTGTATGTGTGCACAACAAATCTCATATTCTGTTAACTGAAAATTGAATTTTAACCCACATATATATGTTAACAAAATATTCATCATTATATATACATTAATCTTATATAACAATCTTCTACATTGTTCATGTCAATGTGTCTGTGGCGTGATATTTCAGTGAGACAGCACTGTAACAAGCAGACACTGTCTCGATAATGACCAAGATATGAGTTAAAGGAAAGCTAAAACCCCAATAAACAAACAAATCTACATTGTTATATTGTTATTAGCTCAAAGCGTCATGTAGATAAGAAATCTGTAACATCATTGAAGGATCTTCAGTGTGCAGTATAAACAGTATGCTAAAGAGAACATCTTATGTAGCCATTGTTGAATCTTAAAGATAAACACACCTGATAGACAGTGTATAACAGAACAGAATGACTCACATATATTGGCTAATGTATATATTGATAAGATTGTATAAGATGGGAGAAAGCATAAACACTATAAACATGTGGGCATTGTATCATTTTAAAATACTCTATGGTGAGAGAGAGAGAGGGAGAGAGAGAGAGACAGAGAGAGAGAGAGAGAGAGAGAGAGAGAGAGAGAGAGAGAGAGAGAGAGAGAGAGCTTTATACATCTGTTAATTATACTCTGGAGAGAGAGACAGAGACACAGAGAGAGACAGAGACAGAGAGAGACAGAGACAGAGAGAGCTAATCAGTCTCAGTATCTGTTAATACTGTAGTGTGAGTCATGGGGAGGGACAGAAAGATATAGAAGGTGAAAGATTAGGTGAGATATTG